>PVKU01000905.1:0-156505 GCA_004027475.1 Anoura caudifer | reverse complement strand
TTTTTTCTTCTCTACTTATACTGACTCTCTGGGTAATCTCATCTAGTCCTATGATTCCAAATCCCATCTGTATTTTCAGTCTTAATTTTTCCTGTGCTCTAGGTATGTTTATATTATACCACCCCTTTGATGTCTAACAGACACCTTAAACCCAGCACGTCTAAAGCACAGCTCTCGATTTCCCCTGCCCTCATCCCAGCCAGCCTGCTGTGTTTCAGTTACCAGTATCACTCACTCACCTCTACTGTTTTCAACTACATTCATCAGTAGCTCCAATAAATTCTACTCCCAATGTAACTTCTCTCCACCTCTGCCCTTGCCATCCTCAGCTAAGCCCCCGCTGTCTTTGACTTGGACTCCCCAGAATGCCCTCCTTTCATTCTTACTCCCTACAACCTATTCTCTGTCCAGTACCTGGAGTGATTTTTAAAAAATACCAATCAGATGTCATTCCTTTACTTAAAACCTTTTAGTGTCTTCCCATCATACCCACAATAAAAATTTAGAATCCTTTTGGCCTACACAGTCCCAGCAGTTTGGCCCCAGCCTGCTTTTCCGCCACCATCTTCACCCTGCTCCCTGCACTCAATGCACTGCAGCCACAGCGGGGCTCTGGCTGTTGCTAAAACGAGCTGAGCTTGTGCCTGCATGAAGGCCTTCATGCTCGCTCTTCCCTCTGTCTGGCATCCTCACGGTCCCCTCCTCCCAACACTTCAATCTGTGCTAAAGTGTCACTTCTGGCCACCCATCTAAAATACCTCCTCACGCACAAGTCGCTGTCTGTCTCCTCTAACTCAGCTTTGTTTTCTTGGCGGCATCTGCTACCATTTCAAGTTACATTCATCTCCTTGTTTGGCTGTCTTCGTTCTCACGATGCAACCTTGACGAGCACAAGTGCTTTGTCTTGCTCAGTGCAGCATCCTCCCGCTGAGAAGAGTATCTGGCATATAGTAAGCGCTCAACAAATATTTAGCAAGAGAATCCATCACATCGGATTTTTTAAGTTGATAGACTAAAATTCTCCTGGTCCTTTCTCTGAACGTGAACTAAATCTGGTTGTTAGATGCAATTCTCCTCATCAACAGACTTCAAGGGTCAGGTTGTGTCCACAAAGAGATTTCTCCCCTGAGCGACTTGCCAGGCTAACCATCCTGGAAGACAGGGATCTTTAGTCCAAGTTCTGAGAGACGATGCTGTGTCCAGCTCACAGTCCCACTGGATACGTTTGACGTGTTCTCAAAGCCTGAAGAAGCCAGAAGCCACTTCTTAGGAAGGCCTGACTTGGAGCATTTCCAAATTTCCAGACTTCCACGTGGCACATAAAACACGGCACTAGGCCGTCAGAGTCTCCTTTTCACCCCGTGTCTCTGGTTGCTCCCTCCACTGAGATGGTGTCACCAGGGGGTGGAGGGAGCATCGCTCTGCTGTTAACGGAGAGTCCTCCTCATAACTTCTACAAGAGGGCCAAGGTGCGACTGGCAACTGGAAGGGGCTATGAGGGAGGGAGAGAAGTCTTTGTAGCTTGTAGGCCCAGGGTGTCAAACTCATCTTCACCAGAGACCACATCAGCCTTGTGGTCGCCTTCAATGGGCCGAAGTAATTGTAGGACTATAAACGTAACTATTTCTTAACTGTTAAGGAGTTGAAATTACATTCTGCCCTTTGAAGGCAACCGCAAGGCTGATGTGGCCCCCGGTGAAAATGAGTTTGACACCCCTGAACTAGGCATTGGAGAAGATGGAGTTAACGGAGCCCTCGTTTGGCCAAGCCGCCAATGTATCACACTGAACCCGTAACAAGAACAAGGCTCAAGGCTGTTAGGAGAGAAATGATTGGGACTCTACCCAGAAAGCAAGGACAGAGGTTGGGTGCAGCGCAGTCAGGAGGAAGGAGACGAAGGTAAGCCCCTCAGGATCTACTAGAGAACGACTATTGGAAATCCTATAGGAGCTGCTGCCACCAATGCACAATTTTCGTTAATTACTTCAATTGTAGCTGTTATTCCCTTAATGAGAAACACAACTTCACTTCTAAGCAGGCAGTGAGGCTGGACGAAAGCTGAAACCTGAAAATCAGCAGATACAGGGCTGCATGCAGCCCTTACTATTGAAATTAAGCCACATCCAAAACACGGGGGGAGGACTCCAAATAGCTTCAGACAGCAGCCAGGCAGGCAGGGCCCTCACCAGGCACCGGACAGATGCTCTCCTGACTCATCAAGAGGCCCAAATCCCAAGTTCTCATTTCAATAACATAAGAAAATAAACATGGGGCTTATTTATAGCACAGGAAAGGGACTGGGGCAAAAGAACCTCTCATTTGGTAATCCACCCTGACGTGGCCAGATAGGATCCAGACCCCCATGCTCTCTGGTAACAGAAATAGGGGCCGGAAGAGGGCTGGCCGCCAGCATCATCAGGTACGATCTGGCAAAGGCCCTGGTTAAGAGATGGAGAAGCCATCTGATACGTCGTTCCATCTCATCAACCATTCTTGGTAGAGGAAACTAAGGCATGGCAGCGGACTCCCAAGGCCAAGGCAGGGCAAGGGCACAACTCAAGGGAAGGCACTATGAGAACAGGAAATTAAAAAAATCCTTGCATCCTCCAGGCACCGAGGAAGATGGTATTAATACTCATTTATGGCCGGGGCTGAAACTTACGTGTGTGGAGTCCTCGGCCGCTAATGGGCTCACACCAGCTTCCGGAGCCACGAGAATCGCAGCTCCTTGAGATCAAGACAGTGACTTGGTCAATTCTATCTCCTGGGTCTAGCACAGAGCCTGGCAAAGAGTGCATTTTGATGAATGAACGAACAATTAGAAAAGCTGAATGAGTGAATAAATGCTCTTGCCTCACCTGGATCAGTGACTAAGTCGTCTGTTCTTCAGCTGTGATTACCAGAAAACCAGACACTCATGGAGTTTATCCCTGGGTTTAGCAGCTAATGATATACATTGGCAGCTATACCTAAAAGCCCAAATAGACAGGAGGATGATCCTCGACTTATGACAGGGTTACATCCTGATAAAAACCACAGGAAGTTGAAAATATCGTCATCAGGACACTTACAATGGCCCACGGTGGGGTGAAATCACCTTGCTGCCACCCAGCTCCACATGGCTGTATGGTCCTGCACACTGCTAGCCTGGGAAAAGACCAAAGTCCAAAATGTGAAGTATGGTTTCTACTGAGTGTGTAGAAATTCCACACCACAATTCACATGGTAGAGTTGAAAAATGTTGAGTCGAACGCAAGGCTCGACATGGAGGCGCAAACCAGCCAGTGGCCTGGGCCTAAGGCAGATGGGCTCCAGCCCCTGCTGCATGGGCAGCTCTCACCCACATGCAGCCGCTGAGAGGCTGTACCAGGGCTGTCCCACCTTTTGGCGTCTCTGGGCAGCACTGGAAGAAGAAGAGTTGTCTTGGGCCACAAATTGAATATACAAACACTAATGAAAACTGATGAGCAAAAAAATGTAAATGTACGATTTTGTGTTGGGTCTCATTCACAGTCACCCTGGGCCACGGGTTGGACACCCTTCCTACAAAGACAAATGGCACTTTGCTGAGGGATGCTCTAGCAGACACAGCTGCCAGGGATCTCTTGAAAACCACCGAAGCATCTTTCCCCTTCTTTGTCTTCCACCTGACAGCTGAGCCCTTCAGGGGGACAGAGAAGAAATGCAGAGGCCCAACCAGCCGGGAGAAGAAAACGTTCTACCCCCCAAAAGGCTGTATATTTGAGGGAACAAAATGCCAGACACAGGTGATGGCCAGTCACCGTTTTCTCGAAAGGGGAAGAGCCCTGGAAAGCCAGGAGAGGGGGTCAGACCTTCCCTGCATTGCCAGCAACGGTGAGCCTGATGTGAAAATCACGGAGCAGAGTTGCCTGTACAGACCCACACACCCTCCCCGGGAACCTGAAGTCACAGAGCCTGAAGCTGGGGACCCTGAGAGCTGGTTGAATACAAGTGGAAGACAGGCTGTGAGTTGAGCTTAGAATGCGCCGTCCTGGAGAGACCAGGGGGATCTTACACCGAGCTGGAGTCCTGCCTGCCTCCCTCTCCACACCAGGAGAAGCTGCCTGAAGCCATTCGGAGGGTCAGAGTAGGCATGGCTGGCATCACAGGGCCAAAAGCTTTTCTGGATTTCACTCAGAAGCAGAAAATGGTGAGGATCAAACACTGGCTGAGGATGGGGGCCCCAGGGCCTGGAACTGGGCTCTGGGGCGAGGCGCGCAGACGGCCTCACAGGTTTCATGTGCCTCCAGGCCCCGCAGTGGAAAGCGCAAGCGGCGTCCAAAGCCTTCCTGGATGGCAGCGGCCTGCCAGCACGGTTAGCCCGCTGCCAGCACTGCTCCTCAGGAAGTGGCTCGAAGAGGCCTGGGGCCAGTTCAGCACTCTGTCTCTGCCTCTCTGTGCCAGGGCTGCTTGGCGAACAGCCTGCTGTGGCTTCTGCTGCTGCAGCAGATTACCTGGGCCAAGAAAAATGGAAAAAGCAGCCTGCCCCAAAAGAAGCTACTGTCCCTAAAGCAAAAGAAACCCACCAGGCTCAGGATGGGTGGTTGATGGGAACCTTCTAACATCCCGCATCTTTCCTCTCCGCTGGGTTCCCATGGATCTTCAACTGCAGAATCAGGCACAGTCTCAACAGCACAGCCCCACTTCCCAAAACACAGTCTCCACTTTATCTACTTAATTCTATCTTGGCTGAAAACCATCACAAAGGGGCTGGGATTTTAACCCAGAAGTCACATCTTTATAACTTTCTGTGTCCAGAAACCTACTACTTTCAGTGGTAAAAATACTGCACCCTCCAATCAGAGACTACCTTCTGAGGGAGCAGCTGAAATCAGGGTGTTAGTATCAATTCCTGTGGCGAACGAGAGCAGAGAGGCACTTGCCTCTTCCAGCTCCCAGTCCTGATCAGCACAGGCCAGTGTGAAGGTCACAGCTTTCCAAAGGCAGCAGAGAAGCTGTGCCCTGGGAACTACAGGTCTGAAGCCCAGCAGGAGGCACATAAGGCTCTGGCAGGGAAGCCAGGGTCGTCAGTGTTTTGAATGTCATGACACTGAATAAGAAGAGGGGACAGTATAGCATCATCTGCAGGAAAGGACCAGAGGTTCTGAGAACAAAAATTGGTATTTTCCTCTTTAATTTTCCCAGAAAAGGAGGTTCCTGCCTAAACACATGAGGCTTGGTAAAATCCAAGAGCTGAGAACATTAACTGCTTCCCCAATGTCAGCCAGCAAAACTGTCTCCAACCTTGCGCCCCCAGCAGGCCCCTCCATGGAGCAAAGGCGGGCAGCCGAGTGCACACACCTGGCCAGGGCTGGCTCAGGTTCATCTTCTGTGCGGGCCAGTAGGATGCAATTTCTTAAAAAAGATTCCTTAATCTAAAACCAGCTGCTGTCTGCTGTGGGCCAGGACACGCATTTTAATTAGCACTATCGTTCTGCTTCTGAAACCCCAGGCCCTATGGCACCCCAAAGGCAGAGGATCCTAACCCAGGCTCACAGGTGAGGCAAGCCCCATGGTGAGCATCTCAGAAATACCCTAAAAAGGGTGTGGTGTTGCTAATCCCCTCCGGATCCCCAAATCCTGGTCTCTGTCCGCATTCCTGTCCTGAACTTCCCCGTGACCTGTTCGACCTGTCTGGTCACAGGAGACTTGGAGGTTAACCTGAAGTGCCTTGGATGTAATACTCATTCTATAATATAAACTCTTTTATGCTATGTCATAAGCTCTAATCCCCAGTATTTCTGGGAGTAGCGAGGTACTGTCAATGGAGCTTTAACACCCTCAGAAAGCCAATGACTCCTAAGGTGATATGATCACATTAACACAGCCTCACTGGGGCTCCCAACCATCTCAGATTAAAGAGTTCCTCTTCCAGGTGATGGGATTAAGAAGTACCAATAGGTATGTAGGAAGGTTTGAAAATAAAGAAAAAATGCGCCCTTTGGGAGGGAGACCTGGATGAGAAGCCAGTCACTCAGGCAGTGCGTTCAGTGGCGTGAAAAGGGCAGACACATCAGAAGAAGCCAGGCTGAGGCCAGAGCCCTGAGGATGACGTAACACAGACATAAATGTTCTTGGCTGTGAGCAGGGACTTAAATGGAAGGCTCTACCCCTTTCTCTGCCCCAGATTCGAACGCAAGCTAGAGAACCCCCAAAACAGTACTCACTGTTTCAGCTACTGGTATCTGGGCGACCAAAAAAATCACTTCCTCTTGGTTTCGGTCGTACCGTCCCCAGTATTAGGAATATGACACCCAAATGCCTTCCCGCACACCCTACTGCCTAGTATATCATTAATTATCCGAGCCGGAAGTACTTGCTGAGCGCCTGTGTTTGCAGCTGCACCGTGCGGAACGAGTCCCAGCTTCAGTGTCAGCCTCTGCAGAACGAACGGGCCGAGCAGGATGGGCCCTCAGTCCTTCGCCCTGTGACTGTCCGCGGCTCCCCCACTCCTTAACATGAAAGATGAGGCCCTCACAGTTCAAACTTCCAACTTCACTACCTCTGAAATTTTTCTTTGACCTCCCAAAATCTGTTGGAACACATGTGAAGTGATTCTTGTTAAAATGACAAGTTTAAAAACTACAGCGTGATAACTGCCCACCTTCATGTCACTCAGCAGAACGAAGGGAGGGTACTAGTGACTTCGACTGGCACCCAGTGAGATTTCAGTAATGACATCCATACTCCAAGCAAACTGTTATGTATTTTATGTTCTGGGGACGTATGTTATGGCTAAAGCCCAAACTGTGGCTAATCTTAATATTAGAGCCAGATAAATCTGTTTTGAATCCATAACATCTAACATTTGCCAGAGTAGATTTGTTCATCAACTGGGCTTAAAGAGGTATAATTCACACATGTGCAGTATTACTAAACGCTGAAATTTAACGATTTAAATATACCAGCAACTATTGCAAAGCAGTTGTTACAGCAGCATTTAACATTAGCCAGAACTTCCCTGGCTAATGTTACGTTTATACCAAAAGAATGAGGGAAATTTTGGCGTTCCCCTTGGGGTGGGGTCACGTCTCCCTCAGCGTTTACAGCACGGTGCTTGCTAGAGCAACTCGGTGCGTGGCTATCAGAGGCCTCTGTCTTCCCTGAGAATACCCACCAATGGTCAACTGGACCGAGTAAGGGAACAAACAAAACTTTTGGTGGTTTCGGGACACCCCTTCCCTTAGAATGTTTAGTTCGGGGAGCTGACTCTGCTTGACATGCGTGGCATCAGAGGTTCCTCAGGCTGCACCTTCCCACACGTGGGCAGTAGACTAGAATCACAGCCAGGAGGAGGTAAATACACAAGAGGAAAGATGCTCCGCAGACCACCGATAATCAATGTTTTAGGCAGGGTAGAAAAAGGAATAAAAATCATTTAATCATATTGAAAAAGCCAAACTGAACAGGAATACTTCATGGGGCACAGAGGGTCGCAAAGCAGCAGCGATGCCCTTCTGTGCGCGAGTCCAGCACCCAGGCCCTGAGCCGATGGGTGGGGCGGGAGTAGGGTCACAGTTGTGAGTACGGGAAACCGAGTTTATTCTTTGATTACTTATTAACAATGGTGTTACTTTCCACACGGACAACTGTAAACACACTTGCCCCACGATGCCTATCAAATCCCACTGTGATTGGATTTTGCACCAAATTTTGGCTTTTCCTCCAAACTCACTGATCTGAAATAGCTAAAAGTGAGGTATGGGTATGTCTTCCATGGTTCCCCAAACCTAAAGTGGGCTGTGGGTTTCTCGCCTCAGCAGCTTTGCAGTGACGTTTCCTTTCAGATTGGGACGCCGAAGCTGGAAATGAAGGAGCCTGAATGGGAGGCAGACCTGGAGCAGCCACGAGGCTTCACCGGCACTCTGAGTGGGAGGCCGCCGGGGTTGCAGGGAGTGCTGGGACCCAGGAGGCGCAGCTCAAGGGGCCTAGACAGTCTCCCGAGGTTCCTGTTCCTGAGGAAGTAGGTCCGGCGTGTGTGTGCCGAGATCCAGCACGTCAATCTTCTACCCTCGAGTCCCCACCCTGGTATCAAAGCACTGGGGAGGCCGTGTTCTCTTCCTTTGTCCAAGTCGAACATTCAGACGTCCACCCGTGGCGGGTTTACAAGCTGCCGATGTTGGGGAAGCTCTTCAGTTTCTCAGGAAAGTCGTCTTTGTACAGGACAGGGTCAGCGCGGTGCTCCACCACCTTCAGAGGCATTGTCCCAAAGACTGAAGCGAACTTGTTGATGCACTCAGACCTGCGGGGTTGGGGAAGGAGGAGGGCCACAGAGCAGGTAGGAGGGAGGGGGGTGGGGGAAAAAGAGAAAAATGTTCAAGAGGCTGATAGATGAGAGCAAAATACATAATGTTCAACATCAACAGAAGAAATCCAAGTAGCCCCAGCCTGCTCCCAGGTTCTTAAAAAGGTTGCAAGGGTGTGGATACAAGAAGTGACGGGGGTGGGGGGTGGGGGGCGGTGGTACTCTATTAGTTCAGCGGGAGAAAGTGAACAGGGAATGCTGTTTGGAGGGCCTGCAGAGGTCAGATACCTCTTCCCCTCCCCCTTAAATTCCAGTCATTCTTCCAGAGCCGTACAAGTAGGCCTCAAACCAAGGTGGATTAGCTGCCAGCATTCTTAACCCCATCTCTGCCAGCTGAACAGAAGGCGAAGGGATCTGAGCTTCAGCTTACTGCGGTTGAGGTGGCTCTTACACACGGAGCAATGGAAGGCAAAAGAACCTGGTGGGAGTGGTGAACCTCAACTTCAAACAATTCACCCAACATTTGCTGGAGGCCTGTAAGTGGCAATTTCTGCAAACTGTCAGTCAACTTCCACAAGCTCTGCTGTGAAAGCTGAAGTCCCCATAGAACAGCTTCCATAATCTGAGACGCTTCCATGTCAGAACCAGCAGCCAACTGCCACCTGGGTGACAGGACAGCTCAGCCCTGCTGGAGGAGGGGAGAGTCAGTTTCCTCACCCCGCCCCCCCAAGCCTGGTGAGCAACCTCCTAGGAGGTGAGCAGGTCAGGCACCTTGGCGGGAAACGGTGCTGGTCAATCAGGCCAAGTGACTGTGACAGCTGGGTAAGGAGGAGGCTTCAGCAGCAGACCAGAGGGGAGTAACAGGCCTGTAAAAACTGCTTTTGAAGATAAGGGGAGCTCAGGGACGGTTTCAGAAAGGTCAGTATGCTCTCCTCAGTCAGGCCCGTGGCACCAAGAGCTACAATAAGAATGAACTAATCAGAGGCAGAACCATTCACCAAGGAAGGGCTGAATTTCAAGATGCAGACCAGGAGCCTCTCCTGCCCTCAGAGGTACTGTAGGCTTTGTTCCAAAATTATTTTAATCAACAAGTATTTATTTGAGTACTTGGAGCTTTAGGAAGAAACCAACTAATAAAGAAGCCAGTCATTATTATTTCTTTTCTCTTGATCATTATGTTTCTAGAAAAATGTGTTATGATTTCATTTTAGCTCTTCTAGCTAATGACATCGTGCCCACCAACACGGCAAATCAACAACTAACACTGTGTTAAGAGTGCTTTACGTGTCTCAGGAACCCATTTCACCTCCACAACAGCCCCATGGGGCAGGTCCTACCGTCATTCTCTTTCTACATTGGGAAGACTGAGACACAGAGAGGCTAAGTAACTTGTCCACATGTCAAGTAACGAGTATGAGGCAAGGCCAAACCCAGGCATTCCAGCTCCTAGGGCTAAAGTCTTAATTATGAGATGATACAAATTTATTTATTAACACCATTCTAGGGTCTAAGGGGGAGGGGCTGGAAATGAACAACTGCTGAGTACCAATTCCATGCCCAATAATTTACATACATGATCATATTGATTCCTTAAAGTATCTCCCTGTATGCGCCCAAGGGTTGGGTCTCCAGTAGCTTCCTAAGGCGGGCTGAGAAACCAGGACAGAGAGGATAAAAACCCTGGCCAAGGGCCGAGAGCTGGAGAGTGGCGGGGCGGGACTTCACCCCGCGCCTGCGCTAGCAATGCAGCCTCTGCTCCTTTCATCACACCCACCAAAACTCGCAGGGATCCCTCCTGCTGGCAGTCTTTTGAGTCTCAGGAGGTAGTAGTCATAGGTTCCAAATTGAGGACAGATTGGGGAAAAAGACTGAGGAGTTTCAACAAAATGGTATGAAGCAAGCTTTGGACAACTGCTCGTATAATGGGGTCAAGGCAGCAGCAAAGTCAAATTTCTCCGAAGTCTTACTTTTGACAGTTGTTCTGCCTGTAATCATGTGCCCATTCCTCCACTTTCCAGCCTCTTATGCCTGTAAATTCTGGCCAGCAAAGCGCAGCTCTGCCTAGTGCAGGGACCAGTGAGTAGGTATCAAAGAAGAATCATGGTTCTTGGCAGAGCAGGGAGGCTCCGCGGCCCCCTGGAGAATACTGAGGACAATGTCTCCTCTGTAACTAGATCTGCCCACAGGCCTGGGCCACAGGCAAGAGGCCACTGGGGCTCCGGCCAGCCTGACTTGTTGACAGCTGCCCCTGGCTAACCCAGGTTCAGTGAGTACTTCTTTCTCTCCCCACAGCCTGCACTGGAGAAGTGGCTGGCCTGCTCTGAATGGTAAAGGTCCTGAATTCTCCTGCCAGGTACTGACAACGTTTTCTACTTTCTTTTCACACAGGCATCTGGGTTGGGGAACAGGTCAGGACAGATGAGAAGTTTGGCTTGCTGCCGGTGGCCCACCTGAGTTGTTCTGCAGTGTCCAGCGACCCTGTTAGAAACTGGTCCCCTGGGTTGGTTTTCTAATTAATTGAGTATAAACAGGTTAAGAACTGCCAATATCTCTCTCTAAAGTCTGGAAGTATCTGGGAGGCAGGGGGAGGGAGAAAGGACCAATGGTTTTCTGTTTTCCTCTCAAACACATGCAATTACCTTAAGTAACCAGGAGCCTTTAGGACTGATGCTGGGGAAACTGGGAAGGAAAAGAATTCTGCCCAGCATTGTGCTACGAGCTTTCACGTATTATTACTTCAGTCACCAGCATATAATATAGTGTTTGGGAAAAGATACTCAATAAATATTTGTTGAACCAATGAATGGATACTGTGATTTGATAGCTATTAATATCCCCACTTTAGGAGATGAAAAGACTGAAGTTCAGATAAGGTAAGTCAATTTCCTTAAGTCAGACAGTTACCAAGTAGCAAACTCATAATTTGAACAAAGAGTGGCCTGAATCAAAATACTATGTTCTTTTTCATAAATCAACTCAGTCTGCCATATCGCCTTGACCTTGTTGAAGCTATTGGTCAAAATGAGCAGTAACAAATTCTCTGGGTTTTTAAAGATGTAACAGCAGATTCTGGAAATGGATATAGGGTATTAAAACTACTTTCCTGCACAGCTGAGGTTTCTGATTCTAGAACCCAAAGACAGAATAAATAAGCTTATTGAACCACAAAACCCAACATAAGGCCATAACTTGCAAAGTGGTTAA
This sequence comes from Anoura caudifer, assembly GCA_004027475.1. Lineage (NCBI taxonomy): Eukaryota > Metazoa > Chordata > Mammalia > Chiroptera > Phyllostomidae > Anoura > Anoura caudifer. The sequence goes on along the minus strand of PVKU01000905.1, from coordinate 145,035 downwards.
CTCCTTTCAAAACTGTGTACAAAATGTGTATTCTGCAAAGGGAATCATTACAAAAACAAAACAAATGAATAATTCTACAGTTCAAACTCCATCTCTTGGTCTACGCAAGATGGCTTAAACCATGTCTTCTTCCCTCCCAATCTAAGCACCTTATTTAATAATTCAGTGATCCAGATTAAAGACTGGATAATTTTACTCCCAGTTTCTAACTGGTTTCAAGACCGATTCCCTAACAAATTTCTCAAAAAGGCAGTCTAAATTCGCTAACTCTCCTTCCTCACTGCAGGCTCACACTCCACGCCCTGGAGCCCCCACCAGCCTATGACATTATTTGTTTTCAAGGTCACCAAAGACCTCTTCCCCAGGCTGCAGGTCCCCTGCTGCTCCCCTGCTCTGAGCTCTGCAGAGCCCGGTTCTCTGCTGGACTCTCCAGTGGTGATTCTCCATTTCCGGTAACTCGTTCTGTCTCCTAAATGTCAGAATTCCTCAAGATTCTGTCCTTGGCCTTTCTTTAGTCAACTGCCATCATTGGGCAGATGTCTTCCAAATATCATTGTTTTAATTTTCTTTCTAAAGTTCTAGTCCCACACTTCCAACTGCTTGCCCTGTATCTACACCTGCATACACAGAGGGCAAAACCCCCAACTCGCCTACCGGACCCCTCTCCAACTTCACCCACGATTAAAGTCTCTTCTCGTCCTCATTAATTACACTGTTAATGGTACAACCATGCACCCCACCGCTCCCCTAATTAGTGTCTCCCCCTAACTATATTATTTGCATTGTTAAAGGTACTACCATTCTTTCTGACGGGAAATCTAGAAGTTCTCTCTCTTCTCTCCTCCATAACTTTCCCATACCTACCCAGTTGGAAATAAGTTCTAGCACATCTTCTTTCAGGGGGAAAATCTCTTGCAATTTAATTCCTTCCTTCCTTTCCACACTCAGTTTAGTTCATGCCTTCTGACTGTTCTTTCTTCAGTCACTTTACTTTCGCTCCATCCTACGCATTACTTCCAAATTTATCTCAAAACAATACTTAGATCGAGCTACTCCCCTGTTGCATGTAAAGAACAGACTGGAAATACAGAAGAAGAAAAAAAGCTACCCCCCATTCAAAAACCTCCTGTGGCTCACCAGAGCCTGAGAAAAGACATTCAGGCTCCTTAATTGAGGATTCAAGGCAGTTGGGCACTAACAGGCCAGAACTCTATGCTCTAGACAAATGCACCTTGAACTTGCTGACTGCACCTTTGGTCACACAGTTTCCCCTGCTTAGGATCTCCTCTTCTTGTCTAGTGTATCATCGGCTGGGATCCTAGTGACCTTTGAAGGCTCGCTTCAAACACCATGTCTTTTACAAAATTATTCCTAAAACATCAACCCAGCAAGAAGTCACTTCTCTTTCCTCTGATTAGTTATAACATTTTTTGAGTCTCTCTTATGGCACTTAACGTGGATACATTGCCTATTCTATTTTCAAAAGCCTCTTTCCAATAGGAAGCCCCCACATCTCCCTTAGTTACTTTCTTCAGTGTTTAGTAACTCTCTCTCACTGCATTTCCATCTCTCTACTTTTGTAATGATCTCAGTGGTGCTAGAGAGGAGTTGTTTAGCCTTAGCATGAGCTTCAAGGCCATTATCAGGTCAACTTTTCTCCCTACAATTTATTTCTTGGACCATATAACCCCACTATTTTAACTTAGCCCAATCAATAACCAATTGCTTAATGCTATAAATTCTCCCCAAACACAGAGAATAGTGGTAGGCTTAAACAACAATTTCATGTACCCCAACAGAACTATGGTTGGGCCTCTCTTCCCATTGAGCTATGACAGCTACTGTCACTGCCCTTGACAGAGTAGTGTTTATGACACCAGTGACTGACATTTCCAAAATCACCGCAATAGAACATTGCACATTGACAGCTGGTAAAAGTCTTGTCATTTGGGTAAGATATTTACATATGAAAGAGTGAAAGAGATCATGGAGAGAGTAATAGTAAGAAGAGCAAGAAGAAAGCAAGCATTACAGAAGAATCCAGGCCAACTGAAAAGAAACAACTTTCTGCACAAAAAAAAAAAAAAAAAAAAAAAAAGAATCCTCCAGGCTAGAAGGATTTTAATACGGCTGATAGCTTTCAGAAATGGATGCTTGGAAACCTGAACTAGATACCTCACTCTACACGGCTACTGTCACATTCTCAGAGAATTTCGGTCCCCTGACAATAGCGCTGCTGGATGGAAGAGCTTGCTGTCTTGTATAAGGAGCTGCCTGTAGGAAGAATTGGGTTCAAGAGATTCGGAGCTCGGGAACCTTCAGGTTACAGGTGAGAACTACTAGGTCTACTACATGATCATAATGGTCTTAAGGGAAGACCTGCATCCCCACTCCTTTTATACTCACCTGCAAAGCCCGGGGCTACACTCGCACGGAGGTGTGCTTGCTGAGGAACTGGCTGAATCGAAAGGAAGGGAGCGTTTCAGAGTGCCCTGCTCCCCTCTCTCTGTAATGCAAACAGCTGGGCTTTCAGTTCTGTTCTTGGTAGGTGTTTCAGTAGTGTCAGTAAAGGTAATTTGTCTCTGGGGGGTTTGGTTTAATTCTTTCTGACCAAACTTTTACTGTAACATGGAGATATTACCCTGCAAAACAATCCAGTATTTCCTTGGAATTAACTAGCTTCCACTCAAATGACTGTGGATGGTAACTGCTTAGTCGAAATGGAGACTCTGGCTTCTGGAGCTTAAGGCCAGCTATATTTTTAAGACCCTTCCAGCCATTACAAATTGAGTGAGTAGCATTCCAAATTAATTCTTTGGGTGACCTGGGCTTGAACTAATCCAATTCCCACAGTGCAAAAGGAGGTGACTATGGCTACCAGCTGCTGTCCTTGTATTTCAAAAACAGTGCCATAAACAGGCGCAAGGCAGGAAATGGGGATCAGAAGCTAGGGCAGACTTTTGGTAGGAGGCTCACTCACCTCTCCACCATGTGGGTCTGGTCTAGTGAAAGCCCATCAATGGCTGTGCACTCAGGACACTTGAATTTCTTTCGCGGTGTTACCTGCCAGAGGAGCACAAAAATACACCTGGTTGTCAGTGCCAAGGACAATAAAATCATGTTTGTGACACCACTCTGCATGTTTCTGCTCAGTGAGTGGAGATGCTTTCCCCTCTGTACACATAACACGCACATGCACACACACCTCACCATTCCTCCATTCAGTTCTGCCTGGCTCGGCCAACGGCAGAACTCACAAGGGCCCAATAAAAAAGGCTTGGAGGGCTTTTGCCTTCTGTAACTGGAAAAAAGTGGTGATGACAAGCTCCTTAATTCCTGTTTAATGACTGTTTTCTCACTGCCAAGGTCCTTGTATAAACACCATTTGTTCTTGCAGCCATAAGGGCGATGAAATACAGCTTCCCATAACTTTCACCGTAACCTTAGTTCCAACAGGCGCTCTTTCCCCTTCCAGCTCATGGCAAATGCTATGAGCAGCACCAGGCTCCTGAAGATGCCAGGTTATTTTGCAATTCCCTTGAATTAGGAAAAAAAATCCAATGGTCCCTCATCCTCTGAATCCTTTTCCCTGATTCTCCTCCACCTTCCCAAACCTTAAACTTCCAATGATTTTCTAGCAAACTCGGGGGAAGCTGCTATACTAACCTAGTGAAGGTAAGTAAACAGCAGAGGGATGGGAGGGGGAGAAAACTAGATAATTAAGGTAAGGCTAAAAAGCACAGGATACTGGGAGTCACTGTCTGGAGTAAGCAAACAAGGCTAAAAACAGCTTGAAGCAGGTCAAAAAGCAAATGTGGAGATAAGCTTCCTTTACAATGAGTTTCACAATGCACATTCTTTAATGTTCCTTGCAGTGAGCTGTCTGTAGAGTTACTTCAAGCTGGGGGACAGGATGGAAACTGGGTCGGGTTCAGAGGGAACAGAGGGTGGCCCTTCTTGGTTCCTTGGTCACTTTTGTTTAATTTGGCTTCTCTTATCAATTAATAGTACGAGGACTCAGTCGGGAATGTCATACCATGCTTCCAACAGGAGCTCCCAGGAGAGGGGGTTCCAGTGTCAGGGGTCTGGCATGGAATCAGTGCCTACTGTCATGCACGGACCCCAACCCAGAACAGACAAGGTCAAGACAATTCCCTCGAATACAGAAGCACTTGCTCCTTCTATATCTCAAGTGGTTGAATGTGAGCAAAATATACATTTCAAAAGTAGATATCTATCCCATGGGGTCTTTGATATTATTATAGCAAAGGTAATCTTTAATATCCAGAAATCGATATTTAAAAACAAGATTTGGGACAACTACAGTTTTAATTGTACAAATGTCTCAGTGTCTATGAAAAACACATTGGCTGTCTTGAGAATGACATAAACTGTGTCTTTTAGCTAACAACTAGACTCTAAATCAGTTTAAATCATTTGAGAATGAAACTCAATTTTTTAAAAACATGATTTGAAGATGGACCATCATAGCCTTTATCTCTGATACTGATATTTAAACACAGTAACTAAAATAACTGTATAAAAATATGTGTAAATTATCAAAGCCACCCTTCGGTTTTACAATGTGACAGTGTCAGTCACGAATCTCAAAAAGCGGAAAGGGAGCTTAGCATCAGCTGGTCCAATACTTCGTTTATAGTTGTGAGAACTTCTCAGGCTCAGGGAAGGGAGACTTGCTGAAGATCACAAAGTAAGTCAGTGGCGGAGCTGGACAAGGACGCCTCCTACCTTGATGACAGCTTTCCCTGTGACATTCGCCACCAGGAAATTCATAGCAATGTCTTCACAGTTCATATGAGCATCCACCCAGTTCTTGATATCGCCAGGCATTTTGTAGGTATACAGGTAATTAAAATACTGTCAGGTGAGACGAAAAGAAGAAACATTCAAATAGCAGTTCCCTCTGGCTGATAGATAAAGTGCAACTCAATCAGGGTACCGGCACGAGCTTTCTCTCATAACACTGAACACACACTGTACCAACAGAAAGGGCGAAGGAATTATCAGGACGCTTTTTGGTCAGGTGACCACGATCTTTAATACTGTCATTCTCTTCAAAAGCACCTGCTGTAAGCAGAGGAGAGGTGCCACGTGGAGGCCTGGTAGGATGCAGGCCCTGTGGATTCATTAAGTGTTTTACGAACACGGTTCAGAGATACACCACATACCCATCTGCACTGAATCCCTCCCCCGGAGCCACAATGCTCAGAACTGTTTTCTCTGTCCTTTCCATGCAGCGCACAGGGAAACAGGGACAGACTGACAGCGGGCTGACCCTGCAAAGGTGTACGCTTTTTACAGGGAAACAAAAATGGGGCAATTCGGAAACTACCCTAACCTTCACACATGAAAACAGTATCAAAATTTATGGGCAAAAACTTAACATGGACAAGTGTACACAGTCTACTACTATGCATGCATGTATGTATGTATGTATTGCTAAGAACAAAAACCTTTCCGGATCTAGAGCCCTGAAACTGCGAGGGCAGCCGTGCTGAGACAGCGGCCAGCGCCGGTGTGCAGCGGGTCAAAGCGACTGTGCTGGGCTGAACAGGTCTTTCTCCTGAGTCAGCTTCTTATGCGACTGCTGACAGTGAGCAAGTCGGTACTGTTTAATTAAGCCGGACACTTCTGGGGACACCCTATCATGGAACCGAATACTCTGCTGTCCAGTGCATACCCCTTGATTGCTCTCTAATTAAGAGAGTCAAAAACGGGAAGTGGTAATTCTCAGACGAGAGGAAACACAAAAGGCTGATACACGAAAGGAATTTCAATCTCACGAGCAGTCAAATTGGTCAGAACATTAAGATCCATTTTCACGTGCACTTTGTGCAAGGGAGTGTACGGTAAGACAAACAACGTATTTGTCTAAACTATTTTATATTTTGCTGCTGGGAGTGTATGTTGGTACAAACAATACTGAAAACAACAGACAAACATATGTATCAAAACCTCCCCAAAATTTCTATTCCCTTTAATAGAATCCTACTTCTAGGAATCTATCATAATGGTCAAAAGTACCAACAGTTATGAAAATGGATATTAATCATTATTTAAGCATTATATATTAAGCATTATCTAAAATAGCAAAAAAGATAGAAACAACCTAAACACGAAATGATAGACTAATAGTTACACATAATTTATGGAATACTAAATATACTGGTGTATTAGCAATTACATTAAGGAAAAAAATTGGGAAATGTTAATGACATGAGAAAATGCTCCCAATATAATACATGAAAATAGTGGGCTGATGTGAATATTTACAATGGTATATGTGCACAAGTAAGTGCATAAAAGGCAAAGTGGAAAAAAATCTCAACAACAATAATGGTCCTCAAAGTAATAAATGACTTTCCTTTCTTTTTTCAAGGTTTTATTTATTTATTTTCAGAGAGGAAGAGAGGGAAGGGAAGGAGAAAGAAAGGTAGAGAAACATCAATGTGTAGTTGCCTCTCATGCGCCCCCTATTGGGGAACCTGGCCTGCAACCCAGGCATGTGACCTGACTGGGAAGCAAACTGGCGACCCTTTGGTTCGCAGGCCGGCACTCAGTCCCCTGAGCCACACCAGCCAGGGCTGACTTTTCTCATGTAATAAAATTTGGTCTGAACTTTCTATAATTTCTATTATGAGCATGTTATTATTTCAGAATTAGAAAAACAGTAACTTTATTCTTTAAAAATATCATGCAACATAGCCTTTCGAAGACCTCTAGGTAGAACATTTTCCTAAGCTCAGCAAAAATTAAATTGGGCCAAATGAAATGAGTACTGCACTCTCGGCTTTGTCACCTCAGACCCACCGGCCCAGGGCCGGCCCCACACCTTACCTTGTGATAAAAAGCTGCGCCCGTGAGCACCATGGACACCTCGTTAGTCCACTCGGATTCATACTTCCACTTGTTCATCTCATGGTCCCACAGATGCAGGCGACCGGGGTAGCCCACCAACCGGTCAGGGAATTCCCGCCAGACCTAAGGACAGAAGCACATCAACAATCGATTCCCAGTTTAGATACAAGCGAGCACAGTGAGTGTGAGGTCATCCAAACAGGTACTGACAGACTCCAGTGGTTCGAATCTTCACTAACTGAGGTCAGAACGTGCTTCTGAAGATGTTCTTTTGACATGGTGCTAGTTCTTCTGCCAATATTCCAAGACAGATGTTGATTCTGATTTCCTCCAAAACCTCCTGTGCTTGCTTGGAAATTTCAAAAAATGTGGAGTAAAAGCATGCGGAACTGGGCCAAGGTAGGTCGTCATTCAGAGAACACACAAATGAAGAATACATGGAACACTGGGACTCACTCAACTGCTGTGATTTCTACTAAATTCCAGGGATGGTGAAAACTTACAAAGTCTGTGTTTCTAAAAATACATAAATAGCTATTTCTCTGGAGCGCACAACTAGCCATTCTCATGACCTTTAAGAAGACTTAATATACTTAGGAGTATAGAGAATTTGTCTGATTCTATAATGTATAACATATTGAAAACATTTGATTTCCATATTTGAAAATACCCTTAACTACAGTTCTGTTAAACAGAATTTGGCAATTTGGGGTGGAACACTTCCAATACCTTTCCCCACGTATTTCTGTGTAATTTAGTTTAACCTTTACAGGGCAAGTTCACACCACTAACGAGCGAGTACAGACTACGTGCCAGTGGCCCACGCGTGGCTCTCCAGCCCCGAGTCCTTACCCTTGGCCAGACCTCTGCACCACAGAGCTCCCGAGGACCCCGTCTTCTCTCCGTCAAACTCGCTAAGTGATCGCATCTAGCTTCAATCACTTTAAATGCCCTGTACAATCTAATGACCTCTAAATTTATGCTTGGCCCAGAATGTTCTTGAGATAACCAACTGCTTACTCGGTATCTCCCACTGAATAAACAACAGGCAACTGCAACTTAACATATCCAAAGTGTAGCTCTTGGTTCTGTATCCCCGGGTAAGCCATTCCCCCCATCTTCTCCATCTCAGTAAGTCATCTACCCAATCGTTCAAGCCTGAAAGCTAGGAGTCAGTCTTCATTCCTTCCTTTCCTTTTTCCTCTCTCCCCGCATCCAACCACCGCAGGGCCTGCTGGGTCTCCTGACCACCCGCTGCCACTTTTCTGAGCGCTCTCTCTGGCCCGCCCACCCTCATCTCTCACCTAGTCTGTCCCTAACTTATCTCCTTGCTTCCACTCTTGCTCTTCCAAACCATTATTAAAGAGCACTTCTAAAACAATGTGAGGGTATGCTGTGCAGGATAATTCAACCAGGGGGCTCTATCCTATTTTCTACACACAGAAATTTTAAACATATTATTTTCATTACATGTTTAACCATATGAGTTATTTTCCATACTTATGCATATGAATAAATAATAAAGCAAGAATAAACTCTGAGTTTCACATACTCACAACTCTAAACCTACCTTTGCCCCTCCCTGTATATGTATAAAGTCATATGGCCATATGCTACAGTAGCCAGAGGCTTCCCTGACACTCTAGTGTCCCTGGGTCCAGGGAGGACCCTTCATTTCAATCCCAAGGACAGAGCCAGCACTTCCCTGTGTCAGCTCGCTAGGGCTGCTGTGACACGGTGACACAAGCTGGCTGGCTTAGAGCAACAGGAACCTCCAAGTCCGACGTCGAGGTGTTGGCAGGGTCCTGATCCCTCTGAAACCTGCAGGGGCAGGACCGATCAGGGCCTCTTTGAGTTCTGCTGTTGGCTGTCAGTCTTCGGCATTCCCTGGCTCACATATGCATCCCTCCAAACCGCCGTCTTCAGGTGCCCTTCTTCCCTGGGTGTGTCTCTGTGGCCAATTCTCCTGGTTTAGGGCCCACCCAATGCCCTCATCTTAGTTTGATTACCTCTGAAAAGATCCTATTTCCAAATAAGGTTACTAAGAGAATTTCAACAAATCTTTTTTAGAGGGACACACTTCACCCCATAACATTCACCCTCAAAATCTTTAAATGTTTCTCCCCAAAATAAAACAAACAAACAAAAAAAGGATTCCCACTGACTAAGAATATCATCCAAACTCTTCAGCGTACTCTAAAGGGTCTGCCCACTCTTCAACCTCTTTTCTCACCACTTCACTCAGATTTCAGGGGCTTTTCTGTTCTTTAACCAACCGTGACCAGACCTTTGGCCCTCTGCACTGGCCACTCCGCCCTACTGCAGCACTCTCCCAGCCTTCAACAGGCTGGCTCCTGCTTGTCAGCCAGGCCCCGGCTTAACTGCGCCTGCTCTGAGAGGCCCTTCCAGACCTCCCTCTCCAGGATACACACCATCCCCCCACCAGCCACTCTCCATCCCGGCTCCTCACCTTATGCTTTTCTTCACCGAAACTTTCGGGTTTTTTTGAAATTGTTCTTGTTACTTATTGTTACTTCTTTATTATCTATTTTCCTCTCACAGAATGTAAACTCCACGAGGAGAGAGTCTGTCTTACTCTCCGTGACGCCCGATGCACACAGAAAGAACAGCACCGGCACACGCCGGCATTCCGCACACACGTGCCGAATGCACGAACAGGCAGACGCTCAGCAGGCAAGCGCCAAGAATGAAAGAGCGAAGCAAAGAGCCTTTCTCTGTTCTTCACAGCCAGCGCCAGCACCCTCCTTAATTCAGAAAGGATGTCTGCAGCAGTGCTCATCAACCGGTACCATTAATAATAATGTGATATCCTTTGTGTGTGAAGATCACAGTAATAATTCACCGTCGCTAAAGCACATGGTTTAAATTGCTTTTCCAGAAGCAGGTAAAGGGATATTTGCTGAGTCATTACGCTGTCTTGCTCAGTCCTCCTTGTGATCATCTTCTACATGCTTTTCAGGTGATGTCTGACTTGGGTCTTAAGCCCAGTCTGGACCTGTAAAAAGAGCTTTCCTTTGTGTGAGACCAGCTCATCTAATGGGCACTCAGACCCACAACCTTGGCCTCATTAACACGATGCTGTACCCAACAGAGTTAACTGGCCACAGGCATCGTCCTAAGAGCTGCAGACAAATGAATCCATGTCAAACATTTCCTCAGCTGTGTACTGCTGCTGCTCTGTTCTCGACTCTGGGGTTTGTATTTCAGCAGATTAAAATAATATGATACTATTACAGTTTCACAGAGCCCAGAGCCACAATGCAGCATGCAAGCAGTAATGTCTGCTCGGTTTGTGGGCCTGGGCAGACTCCAGAAAAGGCACGGCCAGTTTCCTTTGCTCAGCACCAAGCACCTGCCTGTTCAAGTCACACAGGTACAACACTCACCCATTCACCCCAATGGAGTTAAAGAGGTTCCTGAAGGGCTCCAAGCACAAGGAACGACACATCAGGGATGGGCAAGGTAGAGGGAAACCTGTGAGGTGGGGGGAGAGAGGGAGGTATCCATCCGTTCGGTGGGAACCACTGATAGATGGAAGCTGCACCCCTGCCCCTTTACTATGAGTCGACACAGCTCCATAATCCATGCAAAGGAAGTTTAAATCACTTTCCCAAGGGGTTCTTCTTCAAGCACCCATTTCCAGCAATAATAGTAATATTGGCTCAGTTTTAACGTTGAATGCTCTTAATAATTCAGTCCTCTTCCTGTTAGCTGAAGCCACTTATCAGCATTCTCTCCAGAGGGACTTAATTTGGTGACACTGGGTCACAGAATGCTAAACTCTGCTGCTCTAAAAGCATCAGAGGTGTCCTGAACTCCAGATTCCTCTGGAGGCTTTAGTGAGCGCCGCTCCTCACGTGGGGCCTCTCTGCCCTTGACTTACTCCAGGCAGCTGGATACAATCAAGATACCATCCTTGTCACTTCATCTATAACTCCGCAGCTGACTGCAGGATCAAAACGGAGTGGAACAGAGGGGACAGGCCCTCTCTAATCGAGGCCCAGTGGAGCACGAAGTTGATTATGTACACAGTAAAGCATTTTCCCAGCCAGAAGAGTGCGAACTCGGACTCCGGCCCCCTCTCCTCTTGGCTACCCACCTCATACTTTGATGTGACTTTTTTCATTTCACTTCAGGAAAATGCTCTGGGGTCAGCCTTCTGACATTACTAACAAATGCCTTTATATATACCATAGTGTGGGCATTTTCAAACTTCACGTTTTATCCCCCTGGTTCTAGTAACAGTGCTTCCATGGCTCTCTCGAGTCACAAAGCCATCGTTCAATTGTTTGCATAGACTACTGACATCCTCGCGTCCTTCTATTTTTAATTGCTCGAGTCTTTGAGGACAAAAGAGCCTATGTCCATTATAATAAACTCTAGGCCTTGGTTAGAGGCTCGGCAGTCATCTGAATCATCCTTACATGTGGGGCCAGAGGTTGTAACAGCCTAATACCAGCCTCCAAATGTTTCCTTCCCATCTAATTTTTATAATTCTGGTCCTAACTGCCTCTTACCAGCATTATGAAAACTCCCTCCTCTGGACTCCCAGATGTGATCACTTGGCTGTTTTGGGAGTTATCTATTTGGTTTTTAATTTTTAAGCTTCCTGAGGACTTTTCTGTGGCTCCCCAGCACTAGACAATCAAACAAAGAACCTCTGTTGAAGGCACAAGAGGCGCAGCCTAGACCGCCTCCTACAGAAAGCACGACGAGGGACAGGGCTCCAGCAGACGCAGGACTAGCTCTGCCACTGATGGGCAGGGCAGCTGGCGGTCCAAGCTGCCCTGCTTTCCTCTTGCCATCTGCAAAATGAGGGGTTGGGTTAGGCAGCCTCTAATGTCATTTTAGGGCTAAAATCTTATATCTTCCTCCTTACTGAGCTATTTCCAAGGAAACTAACTCATTCCTTGTAGTCAGTTGCAAGTTATAGGTTTCTAAATAGCACGGCCTGCATTATTTAACTTTGTTTAAAAATGCCATACGCATATGGGTACCTAATAAATGCTCCTGAAAAGAGGATAATGCACTATATTCTAAGCCAGCTTAGAGAGCGCGTTTTAAACTCAGGGTGTGTGCTAACCACAGCCACATTCAGGAAGCTGACTGGGGGAGAAGGGGGAAGGTGTAGCCACAGGTGGTACCCATCTGGGATATACAATTAGGAATCACGGGTCAGCTCTAGGAGAAAAGCAACTCTATGAAGTGGCTGCTACAGTTAGCCCACTTTCAAAGGCACAGCTCCTCAGGGATAGTGCTACTGGGAGAGAAGGATGCCACACGCATTAGGATCTGTGAGCCAAGAGATGGACGGAGGAATGGTGAGCCAAGTACAGATTTACCGAGCACCAAACAGGCAGGGCTTCATTTCTCTCCTCGCACACGTCCCTCAGTTTTGTCCGTACCTAGCCATCAAAGTGGAAGTGAACTCTGTGAAGCAGCCAGACCCTCTGGTCACATGCCTGGGTTAGCCACGGCAGAGCTGCGAGGAACCAATCCAACTTGCAAATGTCTGAATTACTGGTCCTTCGGGCTTGTGGTGCATGCTGCCCAGATGGGAAAAGGTATCTGGCTGGGTTCCAATTCCTAACTGGTTTCCACAGAGGAGCTGGTGATCGGATTCACTCTTAGCCCTCTGGGAACAAAGCTCACCTTTTATACTTGGAATTTCCTGAAATAAGAATGGAGGGACTGATTGGCTTCATTTTCAGCTCATGCTTTTCATTACACTGGTGGTCGGCAGTTTTTGTCAAGGGGGTGCTTTGCAAAAAGCCGAAGAGCCTTTGTCCATGCCTGGGACAGAATTAAATGCTAATGTTAGACATCTAGAGCAAAGCAGCCCCAAAGTTATCACCTGGAGTTCCTAACGCTGACTGGGTTTGACCAATACACCTGTGCACTGTTACGTATTGAGGTTTACCTGTCAGATCGCACCAGTCTGCCTGAGAGACCTTTCCAACCCAAGACAGGATTCTGCTTAAAATAAGCCAAGCAGGAAAACCGGTCTCCTGGCAAGGCTTCTGGGGTTTGGGCAGCAGCCCTGTTTTGCCCCAGTGTGGTCAGAGGTTAATACCGTGGTGCTGGGGGACGTGATCTCCATTCCCTTTAAGTTTCTGCATCATGCCTGGGGTTATGATGAAGGCAAAGAGACAATCTGAAGTTGGCCACAGTGGACCGAGGGATGTGTGCTAATAAACCTTTCACCAGTTACCGCTATTAGGAAGACACAGCTGGGAAGGTGGCTTTGGAACACTAGCCTCCTCCTGTATCTGAACCAGCGCACAGGAGGGCATGCCCACGTGGCTTCTGCAGACGTTGGAAAAGAGGCACACTTCGATGGTCTGTGGTCAGTGCCACCGACCCTTGCCCACACTGTCTCAGAGCTGCAGTCAGGGGTCATTTGGCCCCGACCCCTTACTGTACAGATGAGGAAACAGAGCTGCAGAGGAAGCGGCTGTCCCCAGGTGACACAGCTCCTTCCAGCTGGGTCCTCACCGCCAGTCCCGCCGTCTCTTCATGAAGCCACGGTTTCCCACTCTTCCGATTCTACAAAGCACCGCGCCTCCCCCAGCTCCGTCCCTCACTCATAAACAGAGAAGTCAGACGATGTTGTCTTCCATCGCACGAGTGTCATCCTCAGCTCTGTGACGCTTGTAGCAGAGATGGTAAAGTCACACGCGCGTGCCGAATGACCACATGGAGAAGAGGGGGACGAGCTGGGGAAGATGACAAAACCCTCTGGTCTCAGCAGTACTTGTCTTCTAAAGCTGAGGGCTCTTCACGAATGTGGTTTCCATTTAGCAACGAGAGCCACATGCTCACACCATTAAAAGGAACGCCCATCAGCTGTGTGGAGAGCTAGCGAGATTCCACATGTGACATCCCCAGGCCTACTGGAACCTTGTAATCTGTGAGGCTCTGGGGCAGAGAGGGAAATACAAGCAAAAGGCAGCTGAACAAAAGATTAAGCTCCACTACTATTTTTCATGAGGCAGCGAATCCCTTGAGAGACAATAAAGAAGGAAAGAGGAGATGTGAGGAGGAAGAGGTGGGTCCAGACAGAGCCATGGGTTTTCTGGTTTCGTGCCCCCAGGGCCCACTAAACGTGAGGTTTTCGCTCCCCTAAGCTCCACTCCAATGGAGGGCACACTATTTCTAAGTCTGGTCCCCGGGGTTGTTTAATGGAGTTAAAAGAATAATGATCATAAGCCAAATGGCCATTTGCTTTAATTCCTGCACAAGTGGAAACCGAGACTTTAGTTTTTATAAATAACCATTGTTGAGCCTTTAAAATTTCAAGTTGATTTAGTTTTCTTCTCACTGTAGGAAGGGAGGAAGTGGCACTGACCACAGACCCTGTAATCCTGGCTGACTTCAAGGCGTAAGTGTGGTTCAAAATAATTTCTTAATGAGTTCATTCATCATGGTGCCCTGTACGTGTGCTTAGACCCCAGAACCCCTCGGTGGGGAGCCAAGCGGCAGAGGGAGTCCTTTGAATTAATTGTTTACACCCCATCTGTTAGCCGCCACCCACATGATCCAGGGTGGCTTGTAATAAAGGGCAAAAACCACCCTGCAGTCCAAACTGTCAAAACAGATGATGTCCTCACCAGCATTAAAAAAGAACCCAGAGATTTCCATCTATCTTCAAAACACCAAACAGTGGCCCCATCCTGACCCATCTCCTGACGTCGAGTTCCAGAAAGGTGATCCGCCAGCAAGCCAAAGTCACGGACATGGCCCCATCTGGGTATTTCTATTAATTCGTTTATGCATTTAACCCACAGGTACCTACTGACCTACTACTGTTTTAAAATTGAACATTTTATTTTGAGATGACTGCAAATTCAAAAGAAGTGATAAAAGCAGAAATTCTGTGTACTCTTCACCCAGTTCTCCCCAAGGGCAACACCTTGCAAATCTGTGATGCCCTCCCACGACATGGCACTGACGTGGGGACAGCAGGATCCAGGGCATTTCCAGCCCCCCGGCCCCACTCCGCCCCGCCACTGATCTACAGACTCTCTCCCCCATCCAGGTTCCCTCTGGCAACCACTACGTTGCTCTTCATCTCTATAATTTTGTAATTTCAGCTACATAAGTGGAATCATACAGTGCATGATTTTTGGGATTGACTTTTTCACTCAGCATAATTCCCTGAAGGTTCAGCTAAGCTTGTTCCTTTTTCTTGCTGAACAACAGTCCATGGTATGGATGTACTAGTTTAACCATCTATCCACTGAAGGACATCTGGGCCGATTCATGTTTGGCCATTACAAATAAAGCTGCTATGGATCTGGGTGGATACAAATTTTCATTCCTTTGGGATAAATGCCCAAGAGTGCAACTGATGGGTCATATGGTAGTTGTGTGCTTACTTTCATAAGAAACTGCCAAAATGGTTTCTCCAGGATGACGGTGCCCTTTTACCTTCCCACTAGCAATGTATGAGTCATCCAGTTTTTCAGCATCTTTACCAGCATTTGGTGTTGTCACTGTTTTTCTTTTTTAAATTTTAGCCATTCTGACAGGTATAGAGTGATATATAAATTATAGCTTTAATTTGCATTTCCTTAATGGTTAACAGTGCTGACCATCTTTTCATGTGCTATTTGTCATCTGTATATTCTCTTCTGTGAAATGTCTGTTCATGTCCTTTGCCCATGTCCTAAGTGGACTGATCTCTTTTCTTTTTCTTTTTTTTTTTTTTACTGTTAAGTTGTTAGAGTTCTTTATACATCCTAGTTGTCATCCTTTGTTGAATATGTAGTTTTCAAATATTTTCTCTTTTCATCCTCTTCAAAAGGTCTTCTCTAGAGATGTTTTTAAATTCGATGAGGTGCAGTTTATCAACCTCCCCTTTTATGGATTATGCTTTTGGTCCGAAGTCTAAGGACTCCTTGTTTAAGCAGAGGTCCTGAAGACTTTCCCCTTCAGTTTTTCCCTAAAAGCTTTTAAGCTTTGTGTTTATATTTAAGTCCATGATTCACTTTCAGTTAATTTTTCGATAAGATGTGAGTTTTAGATCAAAGTTAAATTTTTGCCTATGGATATCCAATTCGTCCATCACTATTTGTTGAAAATGCTATCTTTCCTCCCCTGAAGTGTGTTTGCACTTTTTGTCAAAAAAGGAGTTAACCCAACTATTTCTAGGGACTATCTTACACTTCAAAGAGTAAATACAAAAAATAAAGCATATATCTTGTTACTAAGGAGCTTATCCTTTAGAAAAGCTAGTGACATATGCAGAAAAAGCTAGAAGTGAAACAAAGAAAGGGCACAGGAGAAAGTACGAAGGAGTGAAGAGGCAAGTCAGATTCCTTCTGGGTTGGGGGTGGGAAAGCAGGGAATAAGGAAAAAGCTTCATGGATTTCATTTCAAGGGAGGAAAATTAAATTCTAAAGTTAGGATTGAGATTCTCATTGTCTCCAACCAGAGAAGTAAGCACAAAAATGACTCTGCTGTCTGTTTAGGAGGCCAAGAAGTGGAAGATGAGGATTCTCTACCTAACACAGAATTGGGAGTTATTTAACTTTGAACAACTCCTTGTTACTTTACTCATAGAAACTACGTAGGAGCAAATTCAATGTCCAGACACATTAAGTTCACTCAGTCAGTAAGTGTTCACTGAGCATGTAGTATGCGGCAAGCACAAGGCACAGAACAGTCAACAGGGCAGTCACAGTCCCGTCTGAATGGGGGTTTTCAGTCCAGCCCCAGATCTGCGCTGGGGGTTTCATTATGGGCCTAGTTGCAAGGAGTCAGCCCCTTCCTTCCTTCTCCAAGAGCAGAGTGTCAACATTTACAGTATTTTGCTGTGTAGAATACGCATCTTGTTGCCCACATTTTTGAGGGGAAAAATAAGCATGCACATTATACATGGTTAGTACCTGAAATGCCTGTATCTGTTCTTATGTTTTGTTATTATTTGTTACATAAATTTTCTTGGACCATAATATACTCAAAAATAAATGTTGAAATTCCTTTATAATACAAAAAGCAAGTATCTAAAAATGAATAAAAAATTGAATTAAAAAACTAAAATGAGCCCTGGCTGGTGTAGCTCAGCGGACTGAGCGCGGGCCTGCGAACCAAGGGATCACGGTTCGATTCCCAGTCAGGGCACATGCCTGGGTTGCAGGCCAGTTCCCAGCAGGGGATGCATGAGAGGCAACCACACATTGATATTTCTCTCCCTCTCTCCTTCCCTTCCCCTCTAAAGATAAAATAAAAATAAAATCTTAAAAAAAAAAAACAACTGAAATGAAATTTTTTCCCCTGAAAGTCTGGGCCCAAACTGTGGGTGCACATTCCACATGGGAGTGCATCCTATATGGCAACATACATGATCAGGACTTCTGCCCCACCCCTCAAACCTTCAGCTCAACACATAGGCTGCTGGGAAAGCAGAAATACTACTTTTAAAGGTTGCCGACTTGACCTAAAGGAGCCACCAGATAGCAGTGAACACAAGTTGGGAACCCTGGGCGCCAATTCTTGAGCACTGAGCCATCAATGTGACCTAAGAGGTTGAGTGGTGAGTGTCACGGACTAGTTTGCCTTGCTTTCTAGAGACTCATTTTCTCAATCAAGACATTTCTAAGGGCAGGGGACTACTCTGATCTTTTTTTTTCTTATTCTTCCAAAATGTGCAATTGCTACATCTAATGCAATAATGACCACCAACCGTGACCTCAAACTCATGATTTTGCCAGCAGTTTTGCAACCGGCAATGCACAATGCAGCTTCACTTTTGGAGCCACAGAGAATGTTCCTCGGAACGCTATTGGCGCTGCCCTCCTGAGAGCTGCTGGGAGAGTTCAGGGCCTGGATGCTGCTGTGCCTTTCATTTCCCCTGGCCCTAGGCCAAGTCCTGCTCACACACCTCCTTTAAGCATCTCTATCAAAATCAAGGCAGATAAGCAGCCCATTCAAGACAAATTCCCCATATCCCCAAATCAGAAGCCAAATTCTGAAGCTCTGAATTCCTGGAGCACACCAAGCCTGTAATCAATCCCAATGAGACAGCAGGCAGCTTTTGGAACAATAACCCTCAAACATATGGATCCTTTCAGGGTAGGAATATCACTGCAGTTATCTCCGTTTGAATGGGGGGTGGAGTATGTATTCTTTAAACCATCAAGTGTACCAACACCTCTTTAACCATCTCACATTATAAGCGCTAGTTCTTGAGCATGAAACTACCAAGCCAGGTGACCCCAATGGCACTGAGGCAGGAAGATGCTGAGGACAGTACGGGGCACACAGGGCCGGCTGGGAGTGGGGCCAGGAGTGGGACGGTCAGGAGCGGTCTCTCCTCACCAGCACCGCCTGGCCCAAAGCAAGCATGGAACAGGCACTGAAGCCAACTCACCAGACTTCTGCAAGGGCGTCTGTGAGGAGACACCCTTCCGCGGAAGGCTGTGCCACAGGGAAACGTGCTCCCCTCTCTTTGGGAGCCTGAGCCCCTCGCCCTGCATCTGATGTTTCATTCATAGCTATGTAAACAAATTCTGAGCTTGTTATTTTTAATGCGCTCAGCGGGGAAGAAAAAAGTGTCACTCTATTATAATTCCCAACTGGGTGCTTTTTCAAACGATCACACGTTATTTCACGGTTCAGCATACATATTCGATTTCCTTCCCTCAATATTTGTTTGACTTGTTCTCCGATGGGGACTGGGTGCTTTAGAAATCTCTGAGAGGTCAGCCCTCACCGCAGCCTCTCTCAGCACCTCCATGGGCTTCTGGCCGCTGCACTGGATCTTCTTTCAGCAGCTCTTGCTGCAGCAGCCGCACACAACAACTATTTTCCCTCCAGGTCCCCTGAGTCTTGGGGTGTAAATCAATGCAAGCTGGACACTGGACAGACCGAACAGACTATTCAGTTCCCCCACAGGCTACAGACAGGGAGCCTGAAGCAATGTGGAGCACACTCCAGGGAGAGGAGTCTCTAAGAAGGAAGATGCACCACTGACCAGAGCCTTCCACGTGTCTCCTCTGAGGGAGGCTCTGACTATACACCATGGGCGGGGTGGGGGTGCTCACAGAAACCAGCCATCTGGCCTATTCCCTCTTCCAAAGATGACAATCTCTAAATGGCAACTCTTCAGGGACTTAAGAAAAGTGAAAAACAGAAGTAAAGAAAGACAGATGTCCTTTTTGATATTCAATATTGTACTGATACGTGCCCAGGCCCTGAAAAGGTGCTCAGGGGGGACTGTCACTCACTCAGATATAACTCACAGGCTCCAAGAGAGCTACAGCCATCAGCTTCTTAATGAAGAGAGTTTACCACAAGCCCTAAGGAAGGTAGAGTTTTCGAAAAGAGCCACTTTGGCAAAATGGTACTAACTGTCGTGCAGAGCTTTGGTATCAGACCCCAAAATGCTGCTCCGGAGCAGCTTTCTGCAAGGTTCAACACCACGGGCGCCAAGAACAGGCAGGCTCCCGGGGACTCTCAGTGCCTGTGGTTCCCCAGCAGCCCTGGGGACTCCTGGACAGGCTCCATTATCCAGCCAAGAGAAGGAAATCCTTGACTTGCCCATCTTTCCACACCCACAGGGTCAAGTCAGCCAAAAGGTCAAGGAATGGAAATCTCAGGGGCTGGTTGTACTGAAGGCTGAGCCACTTCCGGTAAGGAATCACCCATCTGCTCCAGGGATGTCTCTTGCACCTGGGCCTCCTCCAGGGACGCTCCCTTTTCATTAGTCTTGGCTACCCAAGAACTAAGTCTCCTGGTGCCCTAGGTGAACTCCAAGGGTAAGTCTGCTGGAGAGCCCTTGGCAGAATGAGATAGGTGGTTCCAGGAATCATAAAGAAAAACCTTTCAGAAGAGGCCCTCCCTGGATTCCCAACAAAACGGAGCACATTTCCACCTTCAGGGCTCTGAGGCTTAACATCTGGGAGGAAGGCAGTCAATGTTCTATCAGAGGGTTCATCACCTCAAGTCTGTGAGAAACAATCTTCAGGCCCAGTCCAAGGCTTGTTTTACATTAATTTGTTTCCAAGACCCGGTATCTGTAGCATTTTCACTGGCAGAAATCTCAGAGAGGGGCAACAGAAGAACAGAGACAGTCTTTTTTTTTTTTTTTTTTTTTTTTTTTTTAAGTTATCTGCCTGCTAGCTTTAAAAAGAGATTATTTCGAAGCCTAATTCTATGACAGGTTGTTTCCATCTTTTGCCTCTTCTAATGAAAAAGGAAAATGTGGGATAGTTCATTTAGAATCACAGATTTTACCATCTCTCCCACTCTCCCTGGATGAATATATCGATAACTATAAATGTTACTACTTATGTTCAAAATGTAACTGTTCATAGACCCTCAGCTCTGGAATCCTCCAATTTGCTGAGCTCCTTCATCACAAATTCAACCTAAGCTATGTGTAAGCCTGTCTTTTCTTCTCCTTGGGTCTTCAAGCCATTTGAACATTAAGTTTTCGATTTTCCATGACCCCTGTCTCCCTGGCCTTTCCCTGTTCACCCTCTGTCATCTCTAATCCATCCTGTGATCTGCCTGCCTTTACCGTATACCTCTCTGCGAGCCTCCAAAACCCCTTTACCCCCTTAAACTTTTCAGCTCATCAGCCAGCTGACCCCACATCACCTAACCAACCCAGCTTCCACCGCTAACCCAAACACAAGATCCACGCTCACCACATTGGTGTGCTCCTGACCTCCCTGTGCGGCCACACACGCCAAGCTCATTCTCAGTGCTTCCTATACCAAGAACACTCAAAGATGGTTTTATGTTCTCATGGAAAAAAAAACAGGGCAGTCCAAGCTACTTTGCTGTCTTCCTACGATTCTTTGAGAGTATATACTTGCCATTGCCTTGGGGAGTTGTGAACAAAATAATACAAATGAATTCTCAACTTTTATTAGCACCCAAGAGCTTTGACCAGCCTCTCCTGCCCATGAGATACGCAGGCAGTAAAAGGAAGTAAAATGTTAGGTGTTTTGCGCACCTAACACACAGCTGGCTCTTAGTGAAGTCCACTCCCCGCGTGAAGGACCGACTTTATAACCGGTATTCCTAGCCAAGCGCATTTCACATCTCTCAGGTGAAAAATGTTTGACACTTAAGCACTACTAATAATTTTTATGGTTGGAAATGAGGATCAAAGTATGAAAGGAAAAATAAATTCAGGGGCTCATACATTCAGCCAAGTCTGCCTGGCTCATTTTCTGCCACGTGTTTTAATGGTCTCTCTAGAAGGCGGGGGAGGGGAGGAAGAAAAGTTGCATTTTATTTCCCAGCTCTTTAGGTCTGAAATAAAAGCAGACTCAGGGAAAAAAAAAAATCAAACATTCGAGTAACTCTATACACTGCTACTGTTCCCTCAGGAGTTCCTTGCAAATGAGTATCAAGAACTCAATAGATACTTTCCTGGTAAAATACATAAACAGATAAATAAATTATTCCAGGCTGAAAAGAATTTCAACATCTGGCAGCTCACTGGAGCTTGTCAAACAACTCAGAAACACACAGGGCCCGAGAAGATCATTCTTTAGCTCCTGATTTCAGGGCTGGAGAGGGAATGTAACGCTTCTCAAAGCTCTTTGCCTTCCAGCAGGGAATATGACCCATTTAAACAGGCAAATGACCCCTGTGTTTTCTTCCAATAAAACAAATAATGATACCAAGGCATTAGGTCTCAAATCCTAATGTCTGCGTGCTCAAGTCACAGACATTGGAAGAAAAAAGGCCTTTCGTTTAAGGGTTATAGTCAATGAACATTTAACACTTTAAAGAAGGAACTTAACCCCTTTGCACCTCAGTTTACTTGGCAATAAAGTGGCAGGATTCCTGTTCTCTAGGTCCATTGGTGTTCTAAACTTTTGGACTGGGGTGCAATGAATGTTTAACAGGCATGCTGGGATTCTGATCCTTTCAGCCCCATTGGCAGGAGGCCTGTGGGTGGGCCCCGCTTGGGTGGGCCCCACCCAGTGCCGCAGCCTTGTCCAAGTACCGCTGTACACAGTGTTAACGTCACCTGTTCAAGCTGTGGTGTGACACTGTTGTGGTACCAATAATGTCCTCCTAGAAAGGGATTCTAGGGTTCACTCTTGTCTTCAGGACAACAGAAGATCTTCCCAGGTAGATCTCCCCCCACCATTCCTTTTCCCTCTTACATTAGGCCCACGTTTCCTTCTCAAAGCTGCGGAAGTGTGCAATCGCAGCTGCCCTTCTATCTCTGCTCTATGTCCCTTAAGTAAGCCATGAAGTCTTACTTCATGAAGTCTGACAACTATGGAATTAAAAAACCACATCTATCCAGACTGGTACGAGGGGCAGAAATGCAGAATGGACTGGTCCCATACCCATGTGTGGCAGATAAAAATTTGGGAGGGATATCCCTATCTCAGGAGCGAGGAGTCCCAGCCCCACAGCAGGCACCCAGCCCAGGGTTTCAGTGCCAGGAAGGTAAGTCCCCCTAACTTCTGGCTTCAAAAATCAGTAGGCATTGAGTCGGTAGAAAAAACTTCCGGAATCCCAAGCAATTCCTCTTAAAGAACCCACACATGGATTTACTCAGACTCATTCCCTCTGGGCTCCAGCAACAGAGTAGCAGCTTGAAAAGCATCAGTGGTACCCAGGGGGAGACTGAAGTGCCTGGCAGACAACATTGTTCCTTTTCTGAACCCTCCTCCCACAGAACCACAGAGTCGGCAGACTGGTACTGTATTTGAGATTCCATCAACCTGGCTAACACTGTTTGACCCATCATGGAGATCCCCAGAGACTCCATCCCACCCAACTTATGGGCCCACCCAAGCTGCTTTCCCATATGAGTGGTTGGTCTTGGCTCATGCTTTACAACTTCCTAAATCCTTTCAAACAAGCAATAGCCAGCCTCAGTGAGTCCCCAGTCCCCATACTTCTTGCTCAGTGGCCCCAGGCCAGGCATTAGCAGCAACCAGTCTAGATTCACAGTTTGGTTTCACCTGGGAATCTCTAAGCTCTGCTCAAGCAGCAGCCATCTCAGATTGCTTTATAGCCCAGGAAGAGTAGCCCTGGGCAAAACATAGATGGGGGCTGACCTTGGCCTGCATCACCTGGGTAAACCCCAGTGCCTGCACTCCCATATCAGAGGACCACCACCCTGTCCCCACAGAGCTGATCCTCCATGGAGGGTGAAGGTTGGTGGTCAGTGGTCATGGCTAGTCCTTGCAGCTGTCTGGCCTAGGTAAATCCCTCCCATTGAACTGCCAAGAGCAACCAAGGCTCAACTACAAGAGGAGGGTATACTTAGCCCAATGAAGGGTGCACCTCAAATATCCAGTTTGGGTGATAGGGAAGGTTATGCCACCGGACCCTAGGCCATGTTACAAAGACATGGAGTCAAAGCAGCTCTACCTAATACATAGACACAAACACAGGGGGGCTGCCAAAATGAGGAGACAAAGAAACATGGCCCAAATGAAAGGACAGATTAAAGAAAAAGAAGTAAGCAAAATGGAGATGAGCAATCTATCAGATACAGAGTTCAAAGCACTGGTTATAAGGATGCTCAAAGAACTTAGTGAGGACCTTAACAGCATAAAAAAGATCCAGTCAGCAACAAAGGATATACTAATTAAAATAAAGAACAATTAACAGAGAAACAACAGTAGAGTTGATGAAGCCAAGAATCAAATAAAAGATTTGGAAGACAATGAGGCAAAAAACAACCAATCAGAACAAGAAGAAGAAAAGAGAATTCAAAAAACAAGGATAGTGTACACAGCCTGTCGGACAGCTTCAAGGTTCCAATATTCTCATCATAGGGGTGCCAGAAGAAGAGAAAGAGCAAGATATTGAAAATCTATTTGAAAAAATAATGAAAGAAAACTTTCCTAACTTGGTGAAGGAAATTGACATGCAAGTCTAGTAATCACAGAGAGTCCCAAACAAGATGGATGCAAAGAGACCCAGTCCAAGATACAACATAATTAAAATGCTAAAGGTTAAAGATTAAAATAGAATCTTAATAGCAGTAAAAAAAAAAGCAGTTAGTTACCTACAGGGGAGTTCCTATAAGACTGTGGGCTGATTTTTCAAAAGAAACTTTGCAGGCTAGAGGGCATTGGCAAAAAAATATTTAAAGTCATGAAAAGCAAGGACCTACAGCCCAGATTGCCCTACCCATCAAAGCTATCATTTAGAATTGAAGGGCAGATAAAGAGCTTCCCAAACAAGAGAAAACTAAAGGAGTTCACCATCTCCAAACCATTATTACATGAGATGTTAATGGGACTTATTTAAGAAAAAGTAGATCCAAACTATGAACTACAAAATGGCAATAAATAAATATCTGTCAACAACTGAATCTAAAAAATAAACTAGGCAAACAAGAGGAACAGAGACAGAGTCATGGATACGATGGATATGGAGAGTACTTTGATGGCTGCCAAATTGGAGGGGGTTTATGGGTGAAGAGGTGAGGGGATTGAGAAGTACAAACAGGCAGTTACGGAATGGCCATGGGGATGGAGAGTACAGTACAGGAAATGGAGTAGCCAAAGAACTTACGCATGACATAAGGACGTGAATAAGGGTGTGGGAACTGCCTGAGGGAGTGGGAGATGCTGCGTGAAGAGAGGGCAAAGGAGGAAAAACTGGGACCATTGTAATAGAGTAATCAATAAAATACATTTAAAAAAAAATTTTAAAAAGAAATAAAAAATAAAAACTGGCACAAGTAAGCAATACACTTTTACATAACTATAGGTCAAAAAGATATTATAGTGGAAATCAGAAAATATTTTAAACTTAAGGAAAATAAAAATATGACATCTGTAAACTTGGGAATGCACCCAAAGCAGTAATTAAGGAGAAACCTACAGTTTTAAATGCATATGTTAGAAAAATAAGTATTGAGAGCAATGATCTACGCTATCAAGTCAGAAGTCTTAAAAAATAACAGCAACTTAAATGCACAAAAGTAGAAGAAATGAAGAAAGAGCAGTTAATGACACCTAAAACAAATGTACAATAAGGAAAAATCAAAAGTTGATTCTTTGCAAAGATTATGACATCAATATACCTCTAACAACCCTGATCAAGAGAGAAAACAAAACTCACCAATGTCTTGAATGAAAAAGAGCACATCATTCCAAATTCTATCAACTTTAAACAATAAGATGACACTACAAATGACTTTATAGAAATACATCTCATAATTTGGATGAAGTAAACAGAGTCCTGGATAAACACCACTCATCCAATTAACACAAGATGAAATAGGCGGTCTGAAGTGTACTGGAGCCATTAAAGAAATCGGCTCTATAATGAACACGCTAGAGACAAAGGCAACACGGAATGCGCAGTATAAAGAGCAAGTTCGAAATATCAAGTACGGTCTCATGACCGAGCTATACGGCAAAAAATGTAGCAGCTACGTGTATATTTTCCTTTCCATACATACACACACACACACACACACCAATTTATTTGTCTCTTCTTTTGCAATTACTATTTGATATAAGCATTAATGTTACAATTTATTCAGTTTATACAATGTAGGTACATTTACACAACTTATTCTTTAGATGTTTGTGGTTTCCTCATAAGTTTAATGCCCTTTGTCAAATTTTAAAGTTTTCAGCCATTATTTCTTCAAATATTTTTCTGGCCCTGCATTCTTTCTTTCCTCCTTCTAGAACTCTGATGGCATTGGTACTATATCTTTTGTGAGTGTCCCACAGGTCTCTGTTCACTTTTTAAAATCTATTTTCTCTCTGTTGTTAAGACTGAGTAACTCATACTGACTCATCCTCCAGTCACCAATTCTTCCCTGCCATTTCCATTCACCTATTGAGCACATCCAGTAAATTTTAAATTTAGGTTATGTAATTGTCAGTTCTGAAATTTCTATCTGGTTCTTTTTTATATCTTCTGTTTCTTTGCCAAGATATTCTATTTTCCCACTTGTTTCAATAGGTTCGTAATTGCTTATTAGAGGATATTTTTATGATAGCAGTTTTTAAATCCTTGTCAAATAATTCCAACATCTATGGCATCTGTTGATTATTTGTCCTCATTAAAGCTGCAATTTTCCTGGTTCTTGGTATGATGAATAATTTTGGATTATACCCTAAACATTTTGAGTATTACTATGAGACATTGCTTCCTACTTTCTATTTTAGTAGGGAGGTCAGGTTCAGAATGCATGTCCTGACCCACTCTGTGGGCTGTGGAGTGAATACAATTCAGTTTTATAGCGCCGCTCTGGTCCGCCCAACTTGTGCGCTGTGCCACCCAGAGGCTAATTTGAAACCTGGGTAGCATTCTACACCACAGTTTATTTCTCAAAGCTTTTGCTGTGTTGACTCTAGTCAGTTATATGCATGGGCTGCTTTGAGCGGGGGCAGGGAGGAGAGAGTGTGCCTAGGAGTTCATATGTAGATTTAAAGAATTCCCTTTTTGGCTTCCTCCTTTCCATACTTTTCCCTCCACTCTCCAGCTGGGAAGGGATGAGGTGCTGCTTGTTCGCTGTCTGCTGCTTGGTGCAGGCTGGGGACAGTGGACAGGGCTCCTCCCAGCAGCTGCCTCTTCACTGACATTCACTTAGTGCAGGGCCTGAATGATCAACCAGGTTCCACCCCACAGTCTCCACACTGGACAGGGGTCAGGGAAAGAGGGCCATCTCTGCTCCTGTCTCCTGTTAGTGCAGGGTGGGGATGGTCACACGGCTCCGCATGACAACCTGCCACAGTCACAGCATCTAGTTGGCAGGGTATGTATAGCTTCTTTGCCAGTGTTTGCCTGGTGTAACATGGGCTTAGTCCACAGGGCTCCATCTGTGGGGCTGCCCTTTTCTCTTTGTTTTTGTTTTTTTGTTTGCTTTTATCTGTGCTTATAAGTGTTATGACCTTCACTAGCACTGAGGCTGGGGAGTAAAGGGAAGGAAGGAGGAAGAGAGAGAGGGGAAGGAGGGGAAAAAACCCAAGGGAAGTCACTGTTGGAGCCTCCCTCTCGTCCTGAGGTTCCTAGCCAGTCTGTCTTCTTTTTTCAGGAACTGGGTGAAGTATGCTCACTTGATCTTGTCCAGAATTGAAAGTCTACAACTCATTCATTAAGTGACAGAATATTCAAGAAGAACTGAGACTAAATTAAAGAAAGAATTAATAATTACCCAGGGGTGGGTATAATGACTACTGGGACTTTGTGTCTCTCTGCTTTGTGGGGAGAGAATGAGAGGTCTGTGTATGCATGAAAGACAGTTGCGTCTTCTCAGTGAGACGATACAGTTGTTACTATTGATGTATGGAAGTTCAAATCTGAGTAGGAGGGTGTGTGAGGATACTGAGCGGCCGAAGGCGGGGACTGTGCCAGTTTTTACGCCATTGCCTCCCAGCCCACCCCGCTCTGCGATGTTGGGGCTGCGACTCTACAAGAAGAGGTAGCACTCTGTCCATGTATAGCATTCTGAATAGTACTTTTTTCCCACAAAAATAGATACATGGGTATAGTTTGAAGCCATTATTGGCAATGAAGAGAGAAAACCTGGCAGAAAAAAACTGGTCTTTTTGCCATGAGTTGGCTAGAAAAGCAAGCAGTTAATTTGCTCCTTTAAAAATTGTGAATAAGAGTGGACTAAAGATCATCCAATGCCCTAAATGTGAAAGACATCTCTGTGAATGAAAATAAATCCAAAAAGATGAATGTATGTTTGATTAACTACTCTCACACCTTTTGCTGGCCAGTAACTATGCTGACCAGGGTATCACACACCAGCCTATTTTGTGGCAATTTATTTTACACCCGAATGGAGCTATACGCACATAAATTAAAAAAAAAAAATGAGAAAACTTGAGCTTTTAATTTTCAGTGGTGGCAGTGATAGAAGGATTCCTATTTCCTCCCCTTAAAAATCTGCTTTTAATTTAAAGGTTGGAAAGTAAATTTCTATAATAAATATATGTATTAAGTACAGACTCATTTAACAAAATTTCATGATCTCTTAGAACCTCAAATTCAACAAACCCCGAGTCTACCAAAGAAGATGGTTACCTCTCTCCCGAAGGCAGGATGACGGTGGGGGATAAATTCCACCACTTTCCCCTGTGCCAGCTGCAGCTAATTGATTTATACACTCTGTTTTGCTTGGGTCTGATACCACCATTACACCCCTGCAGCCACGGGCCTCTCCTGTCGCCATCATGCATCTCATGCACATCCTCTCTGACAGAGCTCATCAATTCCCATTGCTTTTCACCAGGCCGCAGCTCTGGCACTTTCCCCTGGGGAGACCTTTCCTGGTCTCCATACTTAACCCTTGAACCCTGCCTAATCCATCAGCCGCATCGAATGAACGGTGATAGAGAATGTTTCTCCCTACAGACAGGCGGCCAGCCTCCCCACTTAAAACTCAGAAAGAAAGCCATCAACAGGGTCTGCTTTCTGTTTGTCAGCGTCGCCAGCTTCTTCACTCACTGATGTTTTTATTGTTGCAGTGCCCAGGCTGCTTGAGTCCAGGGAAGCCACTATTCAAAAGGAGACATCAATTAAGTGCTTGTTAAACGCTAGAGACGCTCTTTTGAAAATATCCCCTGGGACTCTCCCTGGGAGTTCCCAAAACTAGCAGAGTCATCTTGGAATAGGGTTTCCCTGAAGTTTTAAAGAACAGCTTCCTAATCCACACTCTTTAGGCTCTACTAGAACTCAAAAATTATGACTTTAGAGAATGAAATGGACTCTTTATTAGGAAAAACACGCAATAATAGGCAATAGATATTAAATACGTAAACACACTGTTTAAAGCCTCCCTACCTCGTAACCAAACTGCAGCTCATCCGAGGTCAGCATAATGATATCGTCATCGATAGCCAGCACTGCCTCTGTCTCGATTTCGTCATAAGGGAAGAAACGGTTACTCAACTTATTTTCGGCCGTCCTCACAACTTTTAACGGAACCCGGATTTTGGGCCACAGAGACTCTGGAAAAATAAAAAAACAAGGTATTTCTTTCTAATAAAGTAGTGAAAGCATCATATTACAAATGAGTTGGAAGAATTCAATAAAATCCATATACACAAGTGTGCAAAAGGGCAAGTCTTATAAATGCAGTTTCATAATATTTTATATTATAGGTTTGTCTCTCCTAAGTCCTTACGATACTACTAATTTTCATGAATGTTTTAAGCAGAATGCACAAACTGGCTTCCACTCACAGCTGAGACAGGGAAGCAAAATGACCTGACCAAGATCACAGTGATAAGAGAAATCAAGTCTGGACTGCCCTTTCTCAGGCCCATGGTGTAGGTTTGTTTTTTTAAGAAAATTTTATTTATTGAGTTTTAGAGAGATGGGAGGCAGAGAGAGCAGGGTGGAGAGAGAGAGGGAGAGAGAAAAACATCGATTTGTTGTTCCACTTATTTATGCACTCATTGGTTGATTTTTGTACGTGCCTTGACCAGGGATCGAACCTGCAACCTTGGCGTATCTGGGACAGCTCTCTAACCAGCTGATCTATCCAGCCAGGGCTCGGGCTCATGGTTTTAATTTCAGAACACTACCACCTCTGCAAAATACTTTCAGGTAAGCATACCCTAGCTCTAATCTTGCCTGAAGCTCTGCCAGGAAATACAATGCGTGTGCTGAAGATGCCTGTCCTAGGTGCCCCGCTCCGAAACGCAATCACAAACAGCTATCAAGGCTGTGAAAATCCCTCCTCACCACACTGTTTCAATGGACAGGTACAGCTTCCTTAACTTAGCACTTTAACCCCGCAACAGCCCCGCCCCCATTACTGACCAGCTTTGGTTTCTCATCTTGTCCAATTTACAGAGTAAATATCAAATTTCTAGGTCCAATTATGTGGGATTTTCTAGTACAGTAAAGAAACACCAGCCCATGACTTGCCTTACATTTTCCCCACTTTACTCTCAAATGATTAAGCAATACAACCCAAGTTCCTCATTTTAAAGTGCTGTATTTAGCACAGCATGAATACTTCTTTGGTAGAGCACCCATTTCTACCTCGGGGCCCTTTACAAAGGGCAGTTTGTTCTCCACATATTTGTCAAATGGGAATAGGAAGGCTAGGTGTCACACTGCTTCCAAAAAGTCCATCACATAATTGTGGGACAATCAAGTTTTTATGGGTCCTGAAGCCCCCAAATACCCGTAGCCACCCCCAAGTCACTATAATGAAGAGAAGCATGACAGAGGGAAAGTCTGAAGCAGAAAAGGATGTCTTAGCTGATGGCAGATAAAATATCTTACTCCTGTGTATTTTACAGTCCGTCCATGTACCACATTGTCAGGGCACTACCCGGGACTTGCAAGAAGCCCGTGCAAGTGAAAGGCTCTGTAACTAAGGAAAATGTTCAGTCTTAAATAAGCACGAAGCCTAAAAAAGTGATCAAGTCCAAAAGCAGTGTGCTTGGAAAAGGGCTGCACTGGAGACCAAAAATGAGATCATCTGGGCCACTGCCTTTTAATCAATAACAATAGTCAATTATAGTTTTGTTCTTGACACGGAATGACATAAATATTTTTGGAACAAACAGACTGGCATAGGACTGAGAGCCTGGAGACCAGAGTTTTGCATTATCTGTGGGATTTCAGGCGAGTCCCTTCTCAGGATAAGGATAAGCAGAGAGAGAGAAGGAGATCTTTATTAAGCAACTTGTAGACATGACACTTTAGAGATGCGATGTCATTCAAGCCTCCTGACAACCTATGTGCAGAAATTACTTATGAAGTAGTCTTTACAAGGTCCATTGAGATTCAGTAACTTGGCTGGGGTAATGTAATGGAGTTAATAAACAATAAGGCCAGTAGTTGAATTTAAGTCTGTTTAGAATCAAAGACAGAATAAAACCTTTACTACCTATTGCAGCTTGAAAATCTCATGTTTCTCTAAATTTGAAAAAAAAATAAAGTTCAATAATTTTCTCCAGCAATCATCCTTGTTCTTGTTTTGCTTCCTACTCACCCTTCTGGATAAATAAAACTGCTGCCATGGATCGACTGTCCAAACCTTATAAAACATGAATTCACTGCAGGATCTAAAACGAGGAAGGTTCTAGCCCCACCTACTCAACCAGTGGTTCTCAAACTTTTGAATGTCAGGATTTCTTTGTGCTCTTAAAAATTGTTGAGACCCCCAAAACGGTTTGTTCATGTGAGACAGACACACACACACACACACACACACACACACACACACACTTTGTTGTATTAGACATTAAAGCTGAGGAGTTTTAACACACGAGGACACACAAGCACACATCCCATGAGCTGTGAGTGTGATGATGTCATCCCACGTCACACAGCCTCTGGGAAACTCTGCTGTCCACTCATGAAAGAATCAAAGAGTGGGAAAGGGAGGCGACTTAGCATTATTAGAAAAGTAATTTCAACCTCGCAGACCCCCTGAAAGGATCTCAGGGATGTCCAGGGGTCCCTGGACCACACTTTGAGAACCTCTGTACTAGACTCTGGGTTCTGATTTGGGTATCACAATACTGGGAAAGTACCAACAAACTGGAAAATAGTTGGGGAGAAGTTATGAGGGCAGTGCAGGAACTTGAGTGCAGGATTTCTATAGAGTGCTTAAAGAAACTGGATGTTCCAGTCCTCAGTTTACTGCCTCTTGGCTGCAATGGCACCCTCCACTGCCCTGTCTGTGATACTGGAACTGGATCCTGTTCAACATTTGCCCTTTGCCAGCTGGCACCATGCTGAGCTTTGTCAGCAGAGGGTGCTGGAGGGACACTGCAGGAGGAACAGGGCTTTTCTTCCTGGTTCTGGTGTGCCTTCGTTCCTCCTTGCTCCTTCAGTCCTTGGCCAGCAGGCAGGCAGGCAATGGCACGGATCCCCACAAGTTTCAGTGGCGCCCCCAGTGGCAGCTTCTCAGTGAGTTCCACGGATGCCTCAAGGGCAGCCCAGCTGCCCACAGATGGTTCCCAGTGAGCTCCACTGAAGCCCGCGCCAGTTTCTCAGCAAGTTCAGTAACAAACCCTGGGCAGCGTCCCGTTGAATTCCGTGGGTACCCAAGGAGGCGGCTGGTTTCTTGCTGGCCAGACCTGGCCTGGGGCACCTCAGCAAACTCCGCCCTGCAGTGGGCCACAGGGTCTGAACCGCAGACGTAGCTGGAGAAGGGGTGCTCCCAAATTTACTTCCTGTAATCTCTAGAGTTCTCTTTACCCCTTGGTCACCAATTTCCTCTCACTGGTTAATAATTCCTTACATTAAACACTTCCTGTTGAAGTTACTGTGCGGTTTCTGCCTCCTCCCTGGACCTCAACCAATATACCAGGGAGACCAGGAAGGTCCTCAGGTGAAAAGGGAACTGCTCTCCATCACCTCTGAGTCACAACCATGACCGAAGGCTGGGTGAACGTCACGGGAAAACTGATCTAGACTCAGAGTAGGTGAGAATTTTCTGATGATATAAACTGCCTTAGGATGGAGTGAAATGCCTTCAGCAACACAAGGTGGCCTTTTACTTGAAATGTACTAACGTAGGTCACATTTCTTCTGGATGTCAGATGAGAAGCAAAAAATGCCTGAGGTCCTGGGATCACAAGGGGCAGGTACAGGTCACAAAAAGAACAGGCTGTGGAAACAGCTTCTAACCCAGGTGTACCCATACTAGCCCTGTGATCTTGAACAAAATCACTCTGAACCTGTTTCTTTGGCTGGGAAGATGGAACAATAACACCATCTTTCCATGAATGACTGCGAGAGTGAGCGTGAACACATTCAGCAGCACAGTGCCCGGCGCATGACAGACACCCACTAGGTGCTAGCTGTGCTTTCCCTTGAAAGCTTGTGTCTATTTAGAGAATCAAGGGATTTTATTTTGAACTTCAGGGAGTGGTGGCAAGGTGGTACATATTAGATCTGGTACATTATTCTTACAATCCGGTGGCATGCAGCAAGCTTGTCTACTCCTTCCATGTCTACTTTTGGATTGACAGAATCCCTGCCATTTCTAGGGCTGAAAATCTAACACACTCATGAAACAACTTCTGCCATGTTACTTTCCAAAGGTAACGAACAGCTCCTCTTTTTGCAGTATGTACGGAAAATAGGCTAGCTGCTTTATTTAAGTATAAACATTTCTCTAGCCCAGAAGGAATTTGAACTTTCACTTGGTGAGTGTGTACAGCATGTTCATCCCACAGACAGCTTTCCATATTCTTTGTCCACGTACAAGGTCTGCCCGGAAAATGTCCAACCATTGTTAATATAACGAGAATGGTTTGCACAACAATGATGTAAGTTGGCAGCTAAGGAGAATGGACTGGAATGCGCATGCATGAACAACTATAACTTCACTGTACTAGTCACTGAGGGCAGAAGATGCTGTTGAGTGAGCATGTGTACTGTGTGGCCATCGCATTCAAAATGACTGAGCGAGTAGAGCAACGAATTTGCATCCAATTTTGCATTAAGCTTGAAGATTCCTCCATGGAAACTATTCAGATGACTCAGAAGGCTGGTGACTCTGGGCAAGTGGTGATTGGCAGCTTCACCACAACCACATGCCTGCTCATGCATCACATCTTGTGCAGAGTTTGTTGGCAAAACATCAAATCACCCAGGTGACCCAGCCCCCCTACAGCCAGCCCGGATTTGGCACCCTGAGACTTCTGGCTTTTCCCAAAACTAAAATCACCTTTGAAAGGAAAGAGATTTCAGACCATCAATGAGATTCAGGAAAATACAACGGGGCAGCTGATGGAGATTGGAAGAACTGTGTGAGATCCCAAGGTGCCTACTTTGAAGGGGACTGAGGAGTCATTGTCCTATGCACAAAGTTTTCTTGTATTTTCTTCAATAAATGTCTCTATTTTTCATATTACATGGCTGGATACCTTCTAGACAGAACCCGTACATCTAAAGAATTAATTACTTGAGATGACGTCTATAAAGAACTAACTGGCTCCTAGGAACTATTTGATGGGGAAGTTTTAGAGAGTGATGAAGGCCACAGAAGGCAACATGGGGTGCAGGCGGAAATGCAGAATGAATCACGGCTTTTTTGGAACTGTGGTTACTTTTCCCTGTGCTGAGTTAGGCCTGGGTAGCCAAAAGTCAGCTTCGACAAAAGGAGTCTCCGTCTCAGTGGTCAGCTGCCTATGGACCATCATTACCAAAAGGCAAGGCTCTAGAGTTCCCAGTCTCTTCCTTCCACATTCTTAAAGAACACAGGCCTTCAAGAAAGGGAGCCACCATCATCTTGGGCCTTAGCATCCCTTCTGTGGAGGGAGGGCAAGGGTGAGGGGGCAGCAATCAAAGAATAAGCCGTGATTACTCCCCCTGCCCTAAAGCAGATAATTCTGATGTGGGATTTTGATTCTGTTTATCATAAGGTAGGAAAGAAAAACATAGGTGAGAACGTTATGATCCCCTTTCCCATCAGAGTTTCCCAAAGAAGAGATTTACTTTTCTGTCTCTCTTTGTGTCCCTGACAAGGACCCAGTTCTTTTCCAAACTCCCACATCAGAGAATTGACGAGGCGCAGTGACTTCCCTGCTGCTAACTGGCCATCTACATGTACAGACGCAGTGGGGCTTAGTGCAAAGGGCCTGAGCGTTAGAGCCAGAGAGACCCGTGCCTGTGTGTGACCCTGCTGTCTGCGGTGCGGTGATGCAGGCAGACCGCTCAGCTAATCTGAAGTTATTCTCGTGAAAGGAGTAACAGCAGCGCTTCTGCAGCTTTGTCACAGGACTGGAGTTAATACATGTAAAGCACGTAGCACAGTCCCTACTCCTCAGATATAAAAGGTGTACAATACATGGCTGTAATAACACCGCATCATCATCTTCACAAATGGATTCTTGTAAAGTCTTATGAATTGCACTTCTCTGCTGACAACCTGAAGAGGGGTAGACAGAAGGGTATGGGTGACCCCTTCGGATGCAGAAGGAAGCAGCGTCAGAGCCAGAAACATTCAGGCCCTAATTCCACTGCGTCACCCCGGTGGGGTCCTTACTCTTTCACATTCTAAATGGGACGGCAGGCTCGTGTCAGAGTCTCGTCCTCTGACTCTGGAGCTGGCACAACAGGAATGTCCCCTTCCATTCACACAACAAAGAAGTGTGAAAAATGGGATTTTCAAACACACTAAATTTATGAAAAACAAACAGCTGAGCTAACTGATCCAATAACTTCACAGCTATGAAATTTTAGTCCAGCTCAAAGGAGAAAAAGAACCTGTATTAAGGATTTTTAAAATAATGTGTATTGATTAACGGTTTTCTCCGTGTTGGATGCCAAGAGAGATTTGAGCAAAGAGAATGTTTCTCCAGCTTGGCAGAGGTACCAGTAAGTGTTCAGGCTGACTGAACATGACCCCCGTCCCATCCTGGCAATCGCTGTCACAAACACAACTGCAGAGCCACAAGATATGCAATGAGGTTATCGATGTGCAGACCTGGCGCTTATTTCAGCAGTGCCCGAGCTACTCGGTGTGCATCTGGCCCCCATGACCTGAATTCCCACAGTTGCAGAATTTAGCTGAAAAGGAAGATGGCTGCTGCTTTTACTTCCCTGTGGCCTCTTCTGGGTCAGCCAAGCCCATCCTGCCTACTAGGAACTATGCAAGTTACAAACTGAAGCTGGGGGCTCTTGAGATCAATTCAAATTTAACAGTTGAAACAGAAGGCTGAGGTCAACCTATCTGAAATGGACAATGTAACAGCTCCCTTCAAACTGAGGCTGGGGGCCAGCCGAACAGCTCCTACACCCACCAAGCGTGGCAACCGAAGAGCTGGGGAGGTGGGAGGCAGTGGCTGGCCTTCTTTCCTGACAGGGCTCAAACCCAGTGTGACAAGAGCTCACTGGAAATTTCTATTGCCTAGTCTAAGTATTTACTTACACTTCAAACCAAGCAATTTAGACTTAAACATAACCAAAAAGAAAAAAAAGTATTTGGTTGGATTGGAAAGTGAAAAAAAAAAGGGGGGGGGGAGGATTTCTGCCTATGCTAATCCTTCCAGCAGCAGACATGTTAACCACAATATTTATTTTAGTAAATGTAGAGAAAGTGAAAAATATCACTTTTGCCTCTAATATTTCAAAGCCTTGGACTTGCTTTCTCAAAAACATATACGTTACTAATGCTGTACATGAAAAATCAGAGGCCTTTGCTGGCATGAGAGCCAGAGCTGACAGCCCCATTTACCAACTGAACAAATACCCCATGGAAGATTAAACGTGGTTCTCCCAAACGACCACACTGGTGGGGCCAGAGCCCTGACCTAAAAACCACTGTTAGAAAAAAGTGGGTCCAGCCTCTGAACGTGTCAAAATTAGGGCTTTATCAGTTGAGGGCTCTCTTGCCTCCCTGGAGCCAAAATATTTCAAAAATAAACTAAATGCTTGGTTACAAAAATTAACCACTACATTTTGGTAGGGTCTACCAAAAATTAAAACTGAGCCCCCTGCTCCCAAACCTGGTTTTGTGCTGCCACAGTTAGTTATGTCAATGTGGGCTGGACCAAGAAGGAAGAGAAAGATTTCTCCTTTTGCATAGTTTGCAAGGATACTTGCCCAAAAGAAGCAACTGAAATTGACAATTAATAATTCACCTCAAGCCCATAGTGGCAAATCAAGCTTTCCAAGGAGAAGCCCCCTTCGCATTCAGTACCAGGCTGTGCAACTCTGCCTGGGTGGGGCACGGTTGGGAGGGGGTGTGCTGAGAGGCAGAGAAGCTAGCAGCCTTTGTGAGCAGGAGCGAATGCCTGAGTGTGAACACAGCGTGATACAACGTGCTTTCTGGAGCTGCGCAGGATACACAGCCCTCCTTATAAAGCATGACCCATTCTTTATAAATGAAGGGACTAATGAGCAATGCAGCGCCATCCAATCGACCTCACCTTGGGGGAAAAGAGACAGGTACTGAGGAATCCAAGCCGGTGGTTTGAGGTTCTCCCCACACCCTCCCTCACAGCTCCTTCGGTCTTCTCTACCTTCCCTGCCTGTCACAGTCTCTCTTTCCCTCCTTCTCAGGGGTGCTAACACCTGCCTTTTTCTTCTACACCTTTCTTGCTCTTTTACTGAGCATCGAACAAAACAAAATTACATGCTGAGAAAAAAAAAGTGACATAAAAAGATAATTAACAAAAAGAAAAATGTTTAAAAAGCAGTGTGCTTCAGGGCATAATACAGGACCTCCATTTAAAACGCTATTTTGTTTACTCACACACTGTGGACCCCTAAATCTAAAAAGAAAGTACAGATTCTTTCAGAGAACAAAAATTCCATTGAGTGAAAACTTTTAACTGTCTCAGGATGAACTAAAGAATTTTCTTGAAGCAATTTCTGATTTGCCCAGCAGACAGAAATATGGTCTTCTTCCAGCCTAGACTATAGATCTACTTACTACTGGTAGTTTCCAGGGTTGACTATCCCGACTTCAATACAACCAATTAAAAGGGAATAGCCATAAAAAGTGCAGATACTACTGTCAGGCAATAAACTAGACCTTATCGGTGATAGTGGTGCACATTACAAACTTCAAACTCATTCCTCGCTCTAATCCATCAGAAACTTCCTGGCTTTAATAGGCTATAAAGGGCAGGAGCTTTGAAGTCCCTGGGATTAGGATCAGTAATAGACAGACTGAATGAGAAACTAAATGCAGGTGGAACATACTCTATGCCTTCTGAATTAAAAACAAATCCAATTAATCAAACCGTCCTCGAGCCTAGCTGCCAGCCAGCAGATTGCAAGGGTGGCCAAGGCAAGGAACAAAGTGATTAAGAATGAGCCAATGGGAACCTGCACGCAGAGCTCACTTAAGGAACTGATTCCGAATCTTCCAGGGCATTGCTGACTTTCCCCATCAGAGGTGAAGCCATCCTTTTTATTGAAGAAGAGCACGGTATCAGAGCCGAGATAAGGGAGGAGAAAACTAATGCCTTTTAAACTGAGTTTTCATGTAAACAAATCAGCTGAGAGGGCTGAGGGAAGCTGAGCTCTGTTTTCCCTAGGCTGCTGGCCTTTGATCCTGCTGATTCCTAAGCCCCCAAACACTTGTGGCTACAGAACAAGCCATGGGCTTGGAGTTAAATGGGCCACCCTAGAACAAGAGCGAAATGATTGATAAAACGGGGGTCATGCTGCCTCAGAAGTGGCATTATTGCTGACAAAGCAGGAAAATTCATTTAAAATAAAGAATGCAAATAACTTGGCCAGCCATAACAGACCCAGCTGAGAGTTAGCCTACTGCCCAAACCAGGCCTTTCCCGGATGCTCCATGTCCCCACTGTCTCACCTTCCGGAGGGCTTTTATTCTGATTATTCCAGACGACAAGGAGCTTGGAAAGACTGGGCACCTTGGACACTTCAGTGATGACGCGGAAGAGACTCTCCACTCGGTCGTAGGTGAGGACGATGGCAGTGAAACCTTGCGACTGTGGCGGGATGAGTGGCAGGAAGAGCGGGTTGCTCACACTGCCCCACTTCTGCAAGAGAACAAACAGACTGGTGTGGTTCAGAGAAGGATCTAGTAACAGTGGGGCTGATCTCTCTCCCAGCATCATCGATAAACCTGAACATGGGGGGTCTCATGGCTTTCACCATGACCGATCCAAGAGCTAAGCAACTGTTCAGTCTTCCCAACTTCAAAATTCATATTGACTGTCTGTCACTCAGTTTGGTTCTCATAGCATTAAAAATGGAGCAGAGAATTTTTGCAGGTGAGGAGAGATTTCTGGTAGAAATGGTGGATTAAAACCATGCATTTATCTCTATTTCCTCCCCAAGCCCACTAAAATGAGTTAATAAATACAACATACAAATCTACAATGATAATGAAATGAGAGAAGGGAAAACAGCTGATGAGCAATGTGAACATTTTTCTGAAAAAGGCCAGAAAAGTGGCCTTGGAGTACGAGAGTGAGAGCTGAAACCTAAGTACCTACAAAGAGGGGAGGGCAACAAGGTTCAAGGTCAAACTGTTGAACCCCACAAAGGCTCAGGAATTAAGCTCAGCGGGTACCTTGCAAGGGTAAGAGGAGGGGTAGGGCTGCCAACAGGGGGACTGGTGATAAACACGCTTGAGGAGCAGTGAGAGACCCAGGCTCACAAACCTGCCCTTCACCACCCACTCAGCCAGAACACGACTCTGCCCCCCCGCCCCCCCCCACCCCTGCTGGACAAGGGAGGTTTATTCTCTGAGGAAACTGAAGCTCCAGACATGGAAACACAGGCACAGCTGAGAGGAAAATGCAGGCTAAAATCAATATTCTGAATGACAAGCCTGCTGCAGTTCCCAAAATGCTAGCGGCCTTGCGGCAAGCTTGCCTCTCCGTCCTCTCACGGGAAAGCCCTCCGGGCAGTAAGCATGCCCTCACACAAAGAACTTCTGATCAAGTTTTTAGTGCTTCCCTCTTAATCATGAACAGATCCTAGAGTCGCAGACAATTCAAGAACATCTTTAGCAGGAATGACAGAAACCAAGGGAACAAATAGAAAAACAAGAACCCAGAAGAAACAGAGACAATAGAAGCAGAAGGAAATGAAAACAACATCAACAAATTATATCCTCAGAGAGAGAGGTTTTTTTCACCCATGAAATGAGAATAAATTGTTATTATTATTTTAATAAGTTCTATAAAGAACAGGAAAGAACTGTTAGATATTAAAATTTGATAGCTTAAAATTATATGAAAGGTAGGACTGAAAGATAGAGACGATAACATATTCCAGTCTGGTGAACGAAAAGACAGATAAAAACAGGATAGAAAAGATGAGAAGTATGGTCTGTAACTTATACATCAATAAAGTTGTTAAACTAAAAACACACACAAAAAGGAAAAAAAAGAAAAGATGAGAAAAATCCAGGAGGTCCAACATCCATCTAACCGGAGATTTCCTAAAACAAACAAACCAACCACAGCACACGGAGGAAGCAAAACCACCGAAGAAATCAAACAAGTTCTCAAAACAAAAGATGGTAGAGACACCAACTTTCAGATCGAAAGGGTCCAGTAAGTAATGAGCACATTGAACTTTAAAAAAGACAAAAACCAAAAGAAAACAATGAAACAAAACCCGCAGCTTTATCAAAGCACATCACTTCTGAATACTGGGAATAAAGTGGGAATAAATGAGATGCGTGAATCTAGGTGATGAACATGTGAGTTCGCTGTACAATTCTTGCAACTTACAGCTCTGTAAGTTTGAAATCTTGTCCAGAAAAAGTTTAAAAAGTAATGAAGGAAATTAAATTTCTTTGCTACCATTCAATGTTAAGTAATTTTTAATGCAGCAACATAAGCAAAAGTATTTTTGTACTGATAATAGGAAAAGATTATTAAAACATTCTTATATTCTAAAACAGCTTTAGTGACATAATTCATATACTATACTATCTACTCATTTAAAGTATATATGGCATATTATGTATAGTTTTTAAAAACTGTGGTGAAATACTAACATGAAATTTGCTATTGTAACCATTTTTAGGTATAATTCAGTGGCATCAATTGCATTCACATTCATATGTTATTATGTGAAAAACCCAGAATCTAGCTTCATCTCTGCCAGAAGGTGGCTGAACATGACATGCCCTGTCTGCTGTCCTGGCTGCTCACACTGCCTGAGCGTCTTTCAGAATCTGGGCTTCCCAAGGTTCCTGGTCGACCTCATCCATATCACTGATGGACACCCATCACCACGCAGATGACAACAGCTGCTGGCCAGATGTGACAGTGTGGGACAGGAAATGTACACAAACACATGGAATACACATGGGATGGAACCCAAGGAGACGGAATGGTTTTCCTGGAGTCCTAATGTAATCAGGATATTAAAGCCAAAATGTCCACTGCAGACCGTAATCAGACCTCATGCTCGAGACACACAACAGCAAAGGCTCTCTTCTCAGTGCTGACTTTCTGTCTCTGTGACTTCACGCTTTGACATTAAGCTGTTGTCTGAGGAAGGTGCCTGAATTTTAGTGTTTGTGCCCAGCATCTGATTACGTGTGTAGGAACCCCTGTTAGTTTTCCACCCCAAACCTTATTCTTCCTATCTTCCCGACCTTTTAAAGGAAACTGAAGTCATTAGGCAGCCCAGTGCTTAAGTCCCAATTAATCCCCAAGTTTCACCTTCTGCCATCGCCACCCCACCCCCCTCACCTGCTCCTCCAGACACAGTACTCTCTGATGCTGCAAAAATACCATTTACATGGAAAAGGACAAAAAGTTTTAAAAAGAGATATATAAAATAATTTAACGTGTGACGTTCAAACAGCCAAGATTTCCCAAGCACGCACATACCAAGGATTAGGCACTACGCTTTACGTGTATTAGCTCATTGAGCCTTCACATAGCCCCCCAAGGCAGTCACTATTCTCATCGTACAGATGATGAAACTACAGGGTTAGAAATAGTGAATGATGCCTGATCATTTGCTTCACCAGTGGGAGGAAGGAAGGAGGAAGGAAGGAAGGAAGGGTGATGTTCATGGTCACATAACCTGAAAGGGACAGATGGTGGCAACAGCCCAAGCCACCTGACCCCAGCACATGAGATGGAGGTTCCTGGCCCTTCCCCACACCCACCTACTCCGCATCCGGGGTAAAGCATCACCATTTTATAGACTTTGGAAACTGGAACTGTGGGTAACTCCAGAGTTCACTAGTTCTAGTTCTCTAAGACAGAAATGATAAAATGTTTTATCCTTGATAATCACATCTGTGCCAGTCAGAAAGAGCTCCCCTCTTTCTGATGTTAGAGGGTACATGGAATGTTAGAGGGTACATGGAATAAAAACCCACCAACTGTGTAATACTGACACGAAGGGAGCACATACACTTTTAAAAGGTAAGTACACCCCTGGCACAGAAGGAAAAACTATTAAAACACTGACAAAATGAGGTCAGCCTTTGGGAGAAGCAGGCACCTGAATGCCTCTGTGACATTAAGAGAAGAAAATCCTGAGATGGAAAAGCTTGGTTTTGGGAGGAAAAATCCCTTCGGGTTTACATGGAGACAGCCTCTGAAAGGCACCTCAGCTCTGATGTCAAGGCCCTGCCAGGCAGAGGGAATCGGAGTCTTTGGCAAGCCAAGAGGTCTGGCCTCATCCCAGATGCTGGCCCCTTCAGGCAGCGGCCGGTTCTGAAGGCGGCGGAGAGGAAGGACCGGGTGGGTGGAAAGCAGGCAGTTACTCGTCCTGGTGTTCAATTTTCCCACACTGCTCACTGGCACACCAAACAGTTTGAAAACTGGAGGAGCAGGGTAAGACCACCTATTGAGGAGACAGAGCTCGGCAAGGACTGAAGTACTGTCAGCGAGTTCTCATAAAATACAGGCACTGAGACGAGCATGGAGGCAACATCTCAGCTACCGAGCACACGTTTACTCGGGTATGGGCCCAAGGCTTTACTGCAGACAGGCCTCAAGGCTGATGTGAAAGACTTCAAAAAGGGAGTCAGCACGTCTAACCAGATCTGGAAACAGGAGTCCTTAATGTGAGTCCAGGTTCTTCCACCTAAACCAGCACTGTGACCTGGGCGATGTACCTCAACTCTCTTGCATCTCTGATTCCATATCGATAAAACCATGATACTACTGGTTTCTGGATGGTACGACTTGACATTATAATAATTACTACATTATTATTATTTCCTAATTATTATTTAACCAGAGGTTGTTAGTCAGTAGGTATGTACGGAAAGTACCTGACATGGACAAGCATTTGATAAATGACAGCCAGTAGCTGATCTCGTGG
This sequence comes from Anoura caudifer, assembly GCA_004027475.1. Lineage (NCBI taxonomy): Eukaryota > Metazoa > Chordata > Mammalia > Chiroptera > Phyllostomidae > Anoura > Anoura caudifer. The sequence continues at coordinate 102,450 of PVKU01000905.1, read as the reverse complement.
GAGTAACAATTTCTCTGGGTACTGCTTTCTGCACGTCTCAAAGTGGGGTGGGCAGTAGCCTAGCAATCCTGAGGTCTCTTACAGCATCAAAAATTCTAAATGCATCTTTCGCTACCTTGACATTATAATGCTTTAGGGTCCTGGTTTACCTGGCTTCTCCACTTCTTCTACTTCTCCAGAGATCCTGTTTTTATTTACAATTCACTTTTTTCCTTCCTATTCTTTCTATTTTAGCTATCTTGAAAGTTCCATGAAAGCAGGAGCCATAAATGCTGTAACACCCAGTACCTCGCCCAGTGCTACTCAGTAAAAAACGTGTTTCAGTCCCACCCAGATCACCCAGGCCCTGTTCGCTCTGTCCTCATCACTCATGGATGTGAACAGCTGACAGACACACTCAAGTGAGCAACAGCATGAACTCTGAACTGACTTCCGACTCAGTGTATTCATTTTAAAGTACTTCCAAGAATCTTATTGGGCTAAGTATCCTGAAGAAGTATAGGATTAGGTTATTTAACAGAGTTTGAATCTGGACCCTGCTGTTGACTAGCTCTGTGATCAGTAAAGCTTCTTCTGTGAGTACGCACTTCTTCCTCAATAAAATGGGAAGTGTGATAGTATCCACCTCCTAGGGTGAGGATGATTAAATGAGATTATGCACAAATGCACTAGAAGGTTCAACACAGGACTCCCTGCATGGCAGTTGAAAAGAAACACATAAAACTTCCCCCTCTCCCCAATTTGTATTTTTCTTCCCTGCTAAAACAATGTATTAGCCATTCAGCAATCATCCCTACCAATATTGTTTATGATACCCATTCATTCAGGCAACTTTTCCTGAGCACACACTAAAAGTCTAGAATAATATTAAAGATGAATAAATTCCTTCCACCAAAAATGTTCATAATCCAGTGGGGAATCCAGTATGGACGGTCCGGTAAGAAGATAAATTGTAATGCAAGAGAACAAGTACCAAAGCAAGGTACAAAAGTCCCCTGTGGGCACACAGGTCTGCACAAGCAGCTCTGTCTCCCTGGAGGAGGTGAAGAGGGAACCCCTGAGTGGTCTTCAAAAGTAAGCAGGAGAGCGCTGGCCAAAGAATCCGGGAGGCAAACTGAACAGCAGGGCTAAAACACTTACAAGACGGGAAAGACTGCAGCAGGCTCCCCGGGGCTGGGAGGGGGACAGAGGAGTTAGAAACGGCAGGACCCAGAGTCAGGCAGGCTGACTGAAGCCACATCACGGAAAGCCTCCTGCAACAAAAGTTTTAAGTCCTATGATTAGCTCTTGAAACTTTCTTTTCCTGAGTGATGTTTTACTGATAAATTAACATTGCTACCTTTATGTTCCATTTCAAAAGGTCAGAAATAGGAAATGCTGATCTGCAACTAAGCTTCTATGCCAATTGCTTCCCCCCCTCAAACATAATCCCATTTGCCTTTGGAGCCCAGTGCTGGTGTGGAGAAAGGCAGCTTTAATTGGGGTGTATGCCTTCACACAGACACTCTGCTCCACTGGGATAAGGTCAACAAACTAACCCCCAGAATAAAAAAACGTACTAGAGGAGGGCATTTCAAAACGGCATTTAGTCACCTCTAAAATACCTTTAAGACCTGACCCCCTGCTGGCTGACCAAAGAGAGTGTCTACAGTCTGGGACCTCTTGACCCCACTTTCTGCAGGAAATCAAGCAAATTTAAACCTCCATAATTTATTCAAGCCTCTGACTTCTGCCGGGGATAAGGAAACAATGCTGGCAATTAACTCTGTTGCCTGATTAAATTTCCATCATGGCAAGACAGGGCTTAGAACCAGGCACCCAGCAACACAGAACTGGGTGGGGGGGAGGCGAAGATCATCTATTATAGCCACACCTTCAGAATCTCGGTTAGCAATACACCTTTCAAATACACTCAATAAAAACTGTTCACTCAAAGATGGAAGGAGACACCAAGAGGAGCGTGTATCATCCTGACGAAGTACCGGCATTTAGCCAAAGTACCCTGTTCATCTCTTACCCACCCTTTGCTTCTCACTCCTACAACAATTATTCATTGTAGAAGTTTCAATAAGAAGTCCAGATTGTTAAACTGCAAACACATCGAATGAATCCATAATAGTCACAATAACTGTCAGGTCACAATGCTAGAGAAGAGTTCTTTCATATTGCTTATTCTGAAAGCCCTGTTGAATGAGCTAGTAGTGAGCAGACAAACTAGAGAGAGATGTGGGTTCGGTTTTCAGGATGTCCTGAAAAACAGGCCTTGGGAGACTGGGCAAAGGGATTTTCTCCTTCAAGAAAGAGATTCAGACTCAAACACTAGATGTGCCTTTTGGCGATCTGACGCAAAGCAAATGGTAAGGGCCCTCCCTGCAATCCTCGTTTGCTTTCTTCTAGCTGAAAGGTCATGCATGGTCACCTTATACGAGTCCAACCAAAACCGCCCTAGCCAAGTGAAGGAAGGTGGTGAGCAAGGGGCCTCCGCTAACCGTTCTGAAATGCTCTTACTGGAACCGCTTGGAGATTATAAAATCAAGAGCAAGGAAAACCGCATTCCATTACCATCTAAAGGACTCTTTCAGTCCAAACCAATCACATGCCAGACAGGAGAAATCAAGCTCAAAGCAAGACGATGCAAACGTTAATTCCTGTAACTCACTGTATCAAAGATTTTTTAAAATGTCACTATGTATAACTTCATGTGACAAGAAGAGAAGCAGATATTCAAGTCAACCCATATTTGATTTAAATAAAAGTATTTAAATACGAGCAGAAAAGTGAGAAGGAAGAGAAGAGCAGACAGGCCCGTCACACAGAAGCTTTGACCCCCCAGTAATGAGCAGCCTCACCTATCCCTACCTTGATAGAAAGGGCAGTTTTCCTGGTTGTTTTGAAGTTATCAGCCCTTACCTCAATGTGGTTTCAATTATGAATTACCAGACTAAAAGGGGGGGGAAAAGCTTTGATTTATTCTTTTTTGCTCCAATTATGCATGATGTGTTTCCACTGAAGACTTTGAAAAGTATTTCATCATGCCTCTCATCCTGAAGTGGTCAAAGGGCAAAACCAAAAGGAGTTAACCCTTTCATTTCTCTTCTGGGCTCAGACCCCCTGTCAGTGGCTGCAAGGCAAGACCTTTGAAGCATACAAAGCAATGCAAGGGTTAAGCTTTAGCATCGCACTGCTAACGTGCATAAGGGTGGTGTCCCCTGTCCAAAACGGTGAGATGATATTTATGCTAATGGTCACTGGGAGATTTGAAAGGGGCAGTCAGTAATGTGGCCCATGCTGCCTTAACCATTAAATCTCCACAGCCCCGGTGACTCGCAGCGTACCGCCTCTGGGTGCGTGTTCGCTTGGGAACCAGGGAGCTGTAAAGACCTAACGCCGTCTTCCAGCAGCGTCACGAGAGGAAAGGTTCTGGGCAAGTCTTAAGTCGACTTGCTACGAGACTTCTTTAATTCATTCCCCCAATGAAAAAATAACTGATTGTTCTGAAAAACACAGATAACACTGATGGCTAAATCTCGCTGACCTCACGTTAGACAGACACCGAAGATGACGAAATCAAAGGCTCGATGGAAGTCCCCTTGGTGCCGCAGACTCAACTAAGGGAGAGAATACATGCTCAACTTAGAATTCCTATGACTTATTTACAGTAATCTGTTCACAAACAAGCTTTCTCTGTGGTGGAGTTGGAGGGTATGTAACCACGTCTGGGTGTCCTGGAGTAACAGGTATGGGGGCTCTTTGACTCATCCAGAGAAACAGCCACAGAGTCTAGGTCAGGGTCAGAGGAGCAAGCCAAATATTTCCACTATTGCTCTCTTTTCCCTCTATCTAGAGGTCTAAACTTTACTGTTTAAGATTTTTCTTTTTCTTCTTCTCCCTCTCTTCTTCAGGAATTCTGAGGAGACATGCATTCGACTTTGCTCTCGGTCCTCCACATCACTCCCTGACTCCCTCACAGCTCTGCCTCTTTGGGCTGCATTCTGAGTAATTTCTTGGGGTCTACTGTAATAAACTAACCTAATAATCTGAAGTCCTTGCAGGTGTATTTCTGTTGGTTCTCACTCATGATACTGCTTTATTTACAGTTTTGTGGTTTTTATCTGCAAGCTGCTTCTTCTCCTTAGATCCTTTGTTTGTAACAAGTATTTGAGACCCAGACTGAAGCAAAGTTCCTTAAGAGAGGGTTTGTGTCTACTTCTGCTGGTCCCTATCAACTCAGAGCCAATTTCAATGGAATTCCTCTGAAGGTTTATTTGGACCACACTTGTACTATGACTCTGGACTATGAACCATGTGAAAGTGGCTTATGACTACAGTTCTCAACACTTGGTCAATACAGATTTACTTTTCTTTACTCTTTCACTGGCAACACAGTCTTTCAGTCACTTGGCTTCATCCAGGAAGTTCTTTTTAGATCCTCCAACTCACAGGCTTTCAATCCTGCGCCCCTGTCCCCCACGCTACACAGTCACTGGGCAGAAGCTCCAGGTCATCACACTTGCAAAGACTGCTGCGGCAAAGCTGGCTTTGGCTTTCACCATCCAGCATACCTAGTCTCACTTTGTCTAGGGAATCAACAGACAGCACACTTTCATGCCAGCTTAGCAATAGGCTACACTGCTTCATAATACTTCATTCAGTATTTTTTTAAAAATTTTTAAAGAGTTTACTTATTTATTTTTAGACAGAGAGGAAGGGAAAGAGAAAGAGGAGAGTAACATCAAAGTGTGATTGCCTCTAGTGCGCTCCCTACTGGGGGCCTAGCCTGCAACCCAGGCATGTGCCCCGACTGGGAATCAAACCAGTGACTCTTTGGTTTGCAGGCTGGTGTTCAATCCACACCAGCCAGGGCATCATTCAGTATTTTAACCATTCAGTTGGGAAGGTCAGTTAATATGTCTAATCTATCATAAAGCCAATAACAGAAGTTTTTCTATCTTTACACTGTCAATCTAATTACGTACTATCGCGTTTTCTATTTAATTTTGGGGTCAAGTTTGTATATAAGATAAAAAGAATTATGAAGAAAATATGGCAGTATATTATTATAGAAGGAATGATGAACTGAGAATCTCTGCTTTAGATAAGCCACTACCCTTCTTCACACCCCCATTTCCTCATTTATGAAACAGGATGATGGGGAGGTAGATCTTAAAGGTAAGTTAAGTCTCACTTTCTTCATCTGTAAGAATGGAGCTAACAGAATGCTGTTCTTGGGGCTTGTGTGGATTAAACAACAGAACAAATATAACAGAACCTATCTGGGTATAAAATAATGCCCTCTGGTAAATTCTAATGTTCCCCTCCAGCGTCCCATCCAATTCTAAAATCCATGTTTTAATGTGATAAAGCATTAAAATAGCAGCCTTACATTAACAACACTTTACTTTTTATAGTGCTACACCACTTACAAAATGGTTCCACAAATACTATTTCATTAATATTTCAGAACAAACCTGTTAAATAAGTAATACCCCATTTTACAGGTAAGGATAATAAATTTCAAAGAGATAAGAAAGGTCAAGAAAATAGATGACTTTGAACTTGAGTTCAAAATGCCCTTTTCAATGGCCTTGGTTAGTAGCCAGAAATTAGTCGCTCTGCTCTTCCCTGAACCCAGTCCTACAGACGAGCAAACTGCTACAACGGGAGACTTGGTAAGTAACCTCAGGTTACTCACATCGTTACCAGGAAAGAAGGGATTAAAACTTGCAGTTCAGGAATTTCTGAGCTACAGTTAGCACGGTGAGGGCTCCCAGGTTACACCCATCTGAATGTCTCTCTGAAAATTCCAGTTATTATCTGAGGTTCAGCTACATAAATTTATTCTTTATATAGCACTGAAATTCCCATTTGGCTCAAGGCCCACCCTTCTTCTGCAAAGCCAAACTACTGTCAAGAAGAGCAGGAAGGGTTGCCACTGATTGCTTTCCAGGTAGTAAAGGAAAAAGTTGACATTTCATCCTCCTCTTGCTTGGAAGAGAAGCCAATCATTTGTAAGAACCCTGGTCTGGCTGCGGCTTCCATCAGTGGGATGGACAGAAGCCAGTTAAATGGCTCAACATAAGCCATATTAAAAGAATTTGGAATGAGAAAAGAGCAGGTTCCACATGCTGATGCTTTTAATAATTCATGAGTTATATCAGGCCAAGTAATAAATTTCACTAAATATATCTATGGTAAAATGGTTAAGATACTGTCTAATCAGTTAAATGAGTGAATACAATAAAGTAGGAGCCCCCAAAACACATCACTGATTCACACTTTGATATGTTAAAAGTAACAGTCCAGCTCTCTGACAGTGCAAAAGAGTTGGATTATTCTCAGAACATGGCCTTCAAGTCTGCAACCATCATCCCTGGGCCTGTTACTTAATGGGCATACTGAAAACACTTAAAAGAAACCCTTCAGTGAAAAAACTAGTAACTTCTTTGATTCAAACAAACAGGCTGATCTATAATCCAAAGTGTTTGAGAATGTTAAAGGCGGCTTAAACTACGACTTCTCATGACAGGCAAAACAAACTTACAGTTTCGTCTGACGATCCCATACTTGCAACACTCTGACAGTTTGAAACAGAAGCCTGCTCTCTAGCCTGGGCGTAAAAGTACTTGCTGGCAGCCCGCTGACTGCATTTCGGAGGTCAGCTACGGTGTGGAAGAAGACTTCACTGGCTTGATAAGCAGAAACTCTACCTGGGGGTGAAATGAACCCTATCTGTTTGGTGTGGAAATCTCCTATTGAGAAAATCATATTAAAAAAAGGAGTGATTTCTCTCTGCAATAGCTCTGGCACACCTAGAAGGAGCAAAAACAAACAAACAAAAACAAGAAGTCCTAAATTCTCTGGAGAAATACCTCATTACTGTCAGTGACAGAGATTTGCACAGAAAACCCTATGGAAGATGAATTCACATCCCAAAATCATCAAACAGATGATTCAACACAAGAAAACAGAGCAACAACAGCAATAGGCATGGACAAGTAAGAGATAGGATGAAAGACCTTAGAAGGAAGTTAAAAACTGGAAAATATAAAGCAAGTATCTCAAATAATTAAAGATACAAAAAATGAATTATAAACATATGAGAAAAGACACTATGAAATAAACAGGGGCAGGCAGATTTGAAAAACAATAGAGCTTCTAGAAATAAGCACTGAAATTGAAATCTCAATGGATAGGTAAAAACATACCGGTCACAGCTAAAGAAAACAGCAAATTAGATGTGAAAAACTATCCAGCATTCAGAGAGATAAAAATGTGGAAAAAAGGGGGCAGGGCTGGTAGAAAACCCTGAGAGACATAACAGAGTAAGAGAGGTCTACACACATCTGATAGGATTCCAGAAAGGCAGGTCAGTAACAGTGACAGCTACGTAATAGTCAAAAAGAAAATGAGAATTTTCCAAAACTGATGAAAGACATGAGCCCTAAGCTTAAGGAAAAATCACTCTCACAGCAGACAAAGAATGGGAATTAGAAAATCACCATTTGGCAACCATTGTGATAACTGATTCAGGCAAGAAATCATCAGTGGATGCTAAAACTAATGCGTGAAAGTTTGAGGAGTGACAGGATATTTATAGTCTCAAAGTATTTCCCCACTAATTAAAAGAAAAATTAGTAACATCACATTGGAGAAATCTAGCCAAAACCTGTGACTGAAGTTGTCATTACCAGTAATGGGCCAAATTGACATGTGTGCTCCAGTACGATACATAGAGAACACATCACCTTTGCAATACTCCTATCGAAAATGCATAATGTGAATTTCAATAATTTGAAAACTAAATGCATATTTTGATGCAAAACCATGAAAGAAACCCCAAACAAGGAACACCTTACAAAATAACTGACATGTTCCCTTCAAAAATGTCAGTGTCACGTAAAACAAAGACTAAGAAATTGTTCTAGATTAAAGGAGGCTAAAGAAACAGGACGACTGAATGCAATGCACAGCCCGGAATTTTCTTTTGCTACAATGAATGGTATTAGGACAAATGGCAAAATCTAAATAAGGTCTACAGGGGAAATAATGTAGTATCGATGCTCGCTCACTTCTCGGTGATTTTGATAACTGCACTGTGATTCCACATAGAAGTATTTAGGGGTAAATGCGCACAACATCCGCAACTTCCAAATGGTTCGGGAAAAAAGTCTGTGTGCCATACACAGGGGTGGGCAAGAGTGGGCTTTGTATGTCTGCAAAATAAGATATTAATCAATAATAATCCAAGAACAAATAAACTCTGTGTTTCACATACTCAGAACTGTAACCCTCTTTGCCTTACCCTGTACACACACACACACACACGTGTGCACACAGAGAAAAGTAATAAAGGAAATGTCATAAAATATTAATGTGAGGAATATGGATGAAATATGTACAGAAACTCCATACTACTTTTGGAATTTTAAGTCTGAAATTATGTCAAAATAAAGAATTAAAATAAAAAATACAGAGAATTTTAGGTCTGTTTAATCAAACAACAAAATGCAGTTAGTCAAACATAACCTACCTAGCAAAGCAAAAATACTAAATTTTCCGAGGATGATAATCAGAAAACTCAGGAATTGGAGGGTTGCAGACCAGGTCCCCAATTGGGGGTTTGCAAGAGGCAACGAATGAATGTTTCCCTTGCACATTGATGTTTCTCTTCCTCTCTTCCCCTCTCTCTAAAAATAAATAAAATCTCTATTAAAAAAAAAAAAAACTGGAGGTACTAGGTGTTCAGGGAGGAGAAACTCGAAAAATAGGAATAAGGAACAGTTGGTCCCAAGATCCCTTAAACTGGCATGCCCAGGCAGGCCAACCCTCTTGATGTTCTTCTTAGCAGGTGAAGGGTGATTTATTCCCTGGAGAAAATGAATTAGGGAGATTCCATACTCAGGGACACTAGACCTAGAAGACAGGGTCAGGCACTATACTGAACAGCGGAGATTTCATTTTGCAAAATGAAAGAGAACCCATCTCCTTCCTCCATTCAGGTCCCAAAATGCTCGTAGCCCAGACTTATCCATCCCCTCCTGTACTTCCAAGGAAGAAAGATTATTAGGCAGAAAGATTATTCCCTGGATCAATGAACCAATCCAACAGAAATAATGCATAAATGTCAACATTTGTGCAAACAACCGGGTCCCCATCCTCTTAACCTAAGTAAGGTCTATCCCATGTGCAAAGAGCTCTTAATCAGCTTTGGGTGACTCACTCTTAAATAAGAGCAGACTGTGGAGAAACATCAGGTTATGGTAGAAAGTTTCCAATATGAAAGAAAGAAAATGATGAAATAAAAAGGGAATTCAAAGGAAATTAACAGTACAAGGAGCTAAAGAAAAATTAAAACAAAACCACAAATATCTTCAGAGACAGTACTATATCCTTAAAAAAGCAAGAATAAGAAGCTATGAAAAGGATTAACTAGAAGTCAAGAAAAAAACTCTTAGGAATTGAAAGTGAAACAAATTTTTAAAAAATCAAAAGAAAGATCATTAGATAAAATTGAGAAAATATCTGAGAAATTAAACCCAAAAAGCCATTAAAAAAAATAGGACAGAAAAGATAAGAAAAATAAGGATCAACCTAGTATTCTCATCATCTAGGCAATGGAAGTTCCATAAAGAAAAAGAAAACAAAGGAAGAAAATAATCAAAAAGTATAAAACACACACATTTCTCTTGACTGGACATGAATTTCAAGCTTCTAAGAGCCCAAATTGGTATACAGCAAACAAAAAAACACTGAGACCAAGGCATATCATCATAAAATTTCCCAGGAAGATTAAAATGTCACACAGAAGGATCACGAATTAGAGCATCTTACTTTTTGCTATTAAAATGGGAAACTTAGAAGACAATGAAGCAAAGCTGTCAAAATCCTGAAGAAAACCCACCTCGCCTGGAAACCTACACTAGCCCAACTAATAATCAGCTGTGAAATGGAGTGCATTTTCAGACATGCAAGGTGACAGAAAACTTATCTCCTAATAGCCCCTTTCTTGAAAAGCTATTACAAAAAAATAAACCAAAAATGAGGACTATGTTGGAACCTGGAAACAGAATCCAACAAAAAAGAGAGAAAAAGGGAATTCCCAGAACCATGGTGAACTGAGAGTTCAAGATGACCATTGTAGAAGAGACCTAGAGAGCCATCAACCCAGAGAGAAAAACCCTACAGTTCACCTGTGCATGACCGTCTTATTCTTTAGTTGGAGAATTCAGTAAAAATTAGAGGTAGTAACATGGAAGACTAAGAGGGAAAAACAGAGGCAGTTATTAACTCCCTGGAAATAAAAAAGTTATACAGGAAACATAGTCATTGTTTACTACTTGGTTCAGTTGAAAACAACATTTATATAGTCCTAATATTGTATAAAATAAGCACTGCTTTAATTTTTTAAAAATGATGATGCAGCCCTACTGGTAAGATGGCAGAAAGAGAAATGTGCAGAGGAAGAAGGGAGAAGAGGAGAAAAAGTGCTAACTCAAAGGAAGCAAAAAGATTATGTGTATTATATGAGAAATGGAAACTTAGCTTGATAAGCACTGTATGGGAAGATAAGAAGACGAATACCAGAAGGGACTAAAAGCAATACATTTTGGGAAAAAGCCTTCATTTTAGTTACCGGTATATGCTGTAATTACTATTTGAGTTTCAAAACCATACGTGTGTTAAGCTGCACTACTCTTTAAAATAAAAAATTACGAAATACAGCTGAGACAAAAAGACAAAGAGAACCAAAAATGAAGAATCCACTTCTAGCTGGAGCAATGTGGAGATTTTTCTACTCTGCAGACGTAAGGGCTGTTTACTAGAAAATTACACTTAAATATTAATTATCTGGGAGGCATGTAACTAGGATAGGATATCAGAAATAGAAACAAAATTCACTAATCAAAATACTCAACTACATTTTCCTGGTAGTTTCTGCTATTGCATCTTTTAAGCTGACCTCAAGGAAGAATTAAAATGGCCCCTGAAACAAGGGGAAAGGGAATTTGATGTGCTATAAGTGATAGCTGGGGCATGAAGGATGACTTCTGCCAAGCATTCAATATGTTCTTAATTAATCTGCTGCCAGATCAAGCTCCCACAGACTCCGAGAAACTATTCTACTCACTGGCCCCCTACCAGCTGTGTGCTGTAAGGAAGCAGCCAGATTTTGATTCATGAACACTGGAGCCATAAAGTGGACTCTCAGTTCACAACAGGGGAAGGACCGCATCTAGGGCCACGGCAAGTACAGATTCGCCCACCGCTGGAGCTGCTATGCGGATGTGTGTACACAGGCGTCTCCCTCTACTAGGAAAGGTTCAGGTGCTCATGCGAAAGCCCTGATTGATGTGATCATGTAACTAGGATAGGATATCAGAAATAGAAACGAAATTCATTAATCAAAATACTCAACAACTACATTTTCCTGGTAGTTTAGCGACACCCCCGAGTTGGGCTTTTCCTGTTTCTCACATCTCCTCCCCACCTGGATGTGGTTAGTGATCTGGTCTTTTCCTTTTTCGACCTGACCATCAGAACTGGCCAAGTTCATTGCTTGGGGCACCAGATCAAGCTCTTTGGATATTCCTGCATCTCTTCGTCTGGGGACCCAATTCAGCTTTCTTCATTCCCTGGCTGCTGATGACCTAGACTTTCCAGCTTGTTTCCACAGAAGTTAACTACAGACGGGAGACAATTTATAATCAAAGGCTACTCAAAAAAAGGTTTGGAATTTAGGGTAATATAATGGATTGCTTGGGCTACTGTGATTCTATCAATGTGACACCTCTAAAAACAAAGACTTCAAAAAGCTTACACTTACTTAAAATTCAAGCTAAAATTTCTAAATTCCATGCATACTTTAGTCCTATCTAGGCGGTGGGAGGAAGAAGGGGAGAATAAGCCCAGAAGGCCTCCTGGGGGGCAGGGTAGGTTTTCAAATTCCAGAGAAACATTCCACAACCTGGAAGTTAAAGGGCACTGAGTTGAGTTAAACAGACTCTTAACCTGGTATCTTTTCAACTCAGAGCTCTGCTTCATGCATCTGAGTTGGCGCTTCTTCAACCTGCAGAGTGATTTATTGCTTGTTAGTGTTTACAGGTGAGTGATATTTTCAGCTGCTTGTACAACTATAACCTTTGTGAGTGAGGGCTGCCATCTGGACATCTACTAACTATAAGCAGCCCTGAGCTTTTTGTGCAGCTGAGACAGATGTAGTCCAAACCCGTCTATAGATGCTTCTAATCCAAGCCCTAGGGGTCCCGAAGAGGAACTGGATGGCCAGAGAGAGCCATCTCCAGTCATTGAGTTAGGATGCACACAGTGATTTGATTCCACATCAAATACAGTCCCTGAACCAGTAGCATCAACACCACTTGGGAACTTGCTAGAAAGGAAAATTCTAGGACCCCACCCTAGACCTACTCCATCTAAAAACTGGGTAAACAGGCAGCTATCCATTTTAACATGCCTTTCGAGAGATGCAGATGCACACTAAAGTCAGACAACCACACCCCTAGAACTCAGGGGGCCACAACAAACTCCAACTTGAATTCCAGCTCCTCATGAGTGCTAACTGCCAATCAAGTGCTCTTAGGCATTACTCCCATTTACTGATTCCTTCCCTTTCTGTCTTCAAAAACTGGACTTGGCCCTGGCTGATGTTGCTCAGTTGCTTGGAGCGTTGTCCCGTAACTGAAAGGTTGAGGGTTCGATTCCTGGTCAGGGTGTATACCTAGGTTGCAGGTTCGATCCCCAGTTCAGAAGGTATGTTTCTCTCTCACATCAATGTTTCTCTCTCTCCCTTCCTCTCTCTCTAAAAGCAATGAGAAAAATGTCCTCAGGTGAGGATTGAAAAACAAAAACAAAACAAAACAAAAAAAACCTGGACTTGGACTGATGCTAATAGGAAGTGCAGGTAAGTATGTAATCCTCATCTGAGGCCTTGCTTGCAGCTAAATTGCCACTCAGGCTAGATTTCATGGGAAGGAGCTCTCATTTTTCAACCTCATTCTTGTGTTGGGTATGATAATTCATTTTAAGTCATTTCCCCACTTTCCTCATCAATTTTTGTCAGTGGCCACGGGACCCCCACCTTCTCCCCTTTCTGCCTAGGTACCAGTCTGGTCAATGAAGAAAATAAACAAAACTGGAGTATTTTTACTAGTGTTGTCCATAATAACATATTTGGAAAAAACTGTCAAAAGGACTGGGTAGATAAAATTATGACATTGAAAAGGTGGGGAATCATGTTGTGAGAAAAATGACACGAGAAATTATTCCACTCTACAACATGATTTTAGGGCTATATTACATTTAGTTTCTAAAAAATTATTGCTGAGAAAATATGGTTTCAGTGACACGTGCCAGGAATCCAAAATTTCACAGTTCTTGGCCTCCTTCATTCCTGTGTCACATTTACTGCTCACTTGCCTCCGTCTCTGTCCTCCAGACACACTCATATCTGGCAGAGACCCAGAGGCAAGGCGAGGGAGGGTGTCCATGGAGATTCTGAGCTCCACAGGCTAGGCCCAGATGTAGGGATGAGGCCTGCCAAGGGGCAAGATCAGAAGTGACACTAACAGGACACGTGACATAGGTGTGGATTATTTGGAGAGATGATAAAGTTTTGCTGATATTTTGCAAAAAAAAAAGGGAGAAAAAAGCAAGCATGGAGGAACTGAAAAGATAGTAAAATACAGGCAGCCTTGACTTGAGGAGCTTAGAAAATTAATGATAAAAACCAGACAGAGCTGCTACTTTAGAATTATTGTGTCATACTTTTTCAAGTTTTGAGAGTGTGGCACAATATGCATAATGTAATCAATCTCCTATCTGGTGACAGGTGAGAATGGCAGAGCATCTGGTGACATCAACACTTGGTTTCTGCAAGGACACCCCTCGCTGTCTTCCTAATCCACACAATTCTTTTTTTTGGTAGTTTGGTTTTTGGTTTTATCTTCAACATTAGACCAAGGCAGCAGCATCTGGCCCAAACAGGGCTCCTCTCGCCCCTTCCTGTCCAGTATGAGCCAGTCAGTGCGTGGCTGTAGGCCCTCCCCACTCAGGGTTTTGGTACGTGAATGTGATGGAATGGGGAGCCTCCCCTGTGAGCTGGTCCCCAGTAATCATGTCTAGAGGAGGTTAAGTATTTCTGAAGGGGAGGGGCAAAGCTAACAATAAATAAACCATCGCTTCTCAGGCCAGTTGCTTTCACTGAATATACAGAATATAAAACCCACAGCTTTAAATCAGGGCTCTCCTCACCTGAGCACCTAGAAATGTGATCAACACTATATTTCCCAGAAAAGGACTATTTAAGAACAGTTAAAAAAATATATAGAATATATTTTCCAATAACATATCAGGACTTACGCTTTTTATACTTATGTTCTTTCCCAAATTTGACTATTTTGTCCTAAATTAAAACATATCTATTTCAAAACTGCAAAATTTCATGTACTATTTTCTTCTAGTTTACATTCTTATGAATGACAGAGCACCAAAATTCCAACCATTTATTCTTATTAAACTTTTCTTAGAGCTTCAGATGAAAGCACGGAATGAAGTCCCTCGTTTCTGCACTCTCTGGCTGGGTCAGGGCCACCCCCCTGCACGAACTCTCGTGCGGAGGAGCGGATGTGATCATTCTCTCTCTCAAGCTTGCACCATATGCTTGAAATGGTGGAAACGTTTCAGCCCGGAGGAGGCTCAATGGCTCCCATAAGGTTCCATAAGCAATTTAAAATAATCTACAGATGGAAGACCTGGGTTCTCACTTGTTTACACAACTTGTCAATTATATGACCTTAGATGAGTCAGTCTCACTATGTCAGCTTTATAAAGAAAGAATTGATCACCTTCCCCACCTTCCCAACAGGTGAAGGTCAAATAAAATAATGGATGTCACATCGGCGTGTGAGTGAGGCTTGGATGGCCCAAGTCCTGGGATCCCAATCTTCCCCCCGCCCACCCCTTTTGTATACCAAGGGCCTCTTGCCTGGATTAAACTGCCCTAGGTATTGTCATGAATAACAAGATAACTCAGACATTCTCTTAAAACACATACAACTTTACAAGGGATTATACTTCTATGTGTGTTAAGTGACAGGAAAGAAACACAAGTAATATGCTCTAAGACTTACAAGGAGGAAAGAGTACTTCCTTCTTAGGGGTCCGGGGAAGACCTCCTGGAGGGAGGGGCACATGAGCGGGCCACTGAAATCTGGATAAAATGTGGACAGTAAAAGGCTATGGTGAAAGGACCAACAGTCAAAGGCACAGAGAAGGAAAAGCAGGGCGTATTCATAGGCAGAGCAAAGGTGTGTGGCCAAAAATCTAGCACTCCCTTAAAGAGAACAGAAGGAAATAAAGCTTGAAAGGCAGACTGGAGCCAGACTGTGGAAGGCCCGCAGTCAGACTGAGATTGGACTCCAACGCCATCCTCACCCACGACCCCCATGTACCCACAAACTAGCTGGACAAACTATACCCTAAGTATACCTCAACTTTCCTGAACTCCCTCGTTTGCTGGTTCAAACAGTCAATTCTCCAGGATACACTCACATTTATTCCCTAGTAAGCCTCCCTAGATTCCCGAAATAGCCTCCTGCGTCCAGTCTTTTCCCACTGCAATTTAACCACCTCCACAGGGATGTCAGATTGATCCAGAGCGCTAGCTCACCGTATCACTTCCCTGTTTAAATGTTTCAGTGATTTCCTGTTGCCAGCAGATAACAAGTCAACACCTTCTGGAAGGTAGAGGGTATTCGGTGATCTGGGGCCTCTCCAGGCTTCATTCTCCGTCTCTGCCTCACAAGCCTCCTTCATTTCTGCCACAACAACCTCGGTGAAGTTCCCTAAACCACCACGCTCTCTTGACCCCTCTGCCCTCCGAATTTGCTGTTCCTTCTGGATAAAACCGAACCTTCCCTCTTCCTCTGACTAGATGATACCTACCCTCCTCTCTTCATACGCAGATGGTCACTTAACATTGTTTTAGACGTACTAGCCAATGTCATTAGATAGAAAAAAGCAAAAGGCTCAAACACTGGAAAGTGGAAGTAAAATTACATTTGTAGATATGATTATACATCTAGAAAACATAGGAGAATTGATTGAAAAAAAAAGAAACAATTGTAGAATTCAGTAAAAGAATAGTAGTTTATATACAAAAGCTAATAACATATCTTTATATAAATGGTAGCCGGGAAGAAACTATAAAGTCAGAAAGTACTCCTTTATAGGAGCATAAGAAAGATTTTCAGGACTTATGAAGGACCTATATAAATAAGAAAAACTTTAAAATCCTTCTAAAAAGCAAACTTGCTTCCTGATAGTAAGATCAATTGCTATATAAACTCCCCAAAGCATGGGTCTTTCTGTGCTGTGTTCACTGACACATTTCAAGTACCAGGAACACCATCTGGAACAGAGCAGGCACTCAATAAGTGCACATCTAAAGAATAAATAAGTGCCTAAGACAATCTAGAAAGTCGATGTGACAAATCGAAATACAAACTGGAGTTATATTTGTGTTCTGGGGGAAACTGACAGAAATATCAACCTTCCACTTGGAAACCACATGTAAGATCATTTTTTACCTAGCACACGAGCAAAAATCCAAGTATTCAGGGTTACTGATGGCATGGAGAACCAGAGGAACCAAAATATTATTCACGGAACTGAAGCTGGTTGAGTCACGTGAAAGGGCAATTTCTTAATATGTATCAACATCAAAATGTGTATATGTTTTAAGCAATTTCTCAGTTGAAATTAATTCCATAAATCTGAACATTTATCTGCAAACATATATAAAAGTACTGTATTACTGTTTGAAAATAGGGGAAAAAGCAATCTAAATCTCTATCAGTGACAGACCTGTTATGTAAGATATACCTCAACATAATACTATGTAGCTACCCTTAAAACTGAGGTACAGTCATCCCCTGGCAGAGTGGGGGACTGGTTCCAGAGCCCCGCCCCCGGGGGGCAGGCCCCAAACTGCAGATGCTCAAGTCCTTTATATAAAATGGCATTTTGTATGCATATAATCTGTATCTGTTTTACACATAGGCTGCAGGCAGGATATGCCTACATATCACTCATCCTATGGGTTCAGTATAGTGCTCAGCATGTGGCAATTCAAGTTTTGCTTTTTGATACTTTCTGGGATTTTTAAAAATATATTTTTGATCTGCAGTGGGTTGAACCCACAAATGCAAAACTCACAGAACTGAAACCAGTGGACACAGCCGATTGCATGTTACATAGAATGGAATGGAAACCGGTCAGTGATCTCTTACTAAAGTAAAAAAGGCAAGGTGCAGAAGAGCATGTGTTGTACACCCCTATTTGTGTTCCAAATCATAGAATCACGCTGACATATGAACAGAAACATTCTGGAATCCGTTACCTTTGGTAATGGATTCAACGGAGGAGATGAACAAAAGTAAACTTTTCCTCAAGCACAACAGAAAGCTATTGTTTTGTCCCATTTTACCCTAAGCATATATTACATCCTCACAGGAATCCTCACTTCAGGAAGTACCCTGACCCCTCCCCGCAAGGAGCACTGTCTCCCCAGCCCCATGCTCCACGGCATTCGGGACACCACTCTACTACGGCACTTCTCGTACCACTGTAGCTTTACTTGCTGGCTTCTCAAGTTAGTGAAGAGTTGCTTTGAGGGCAGGGACTAGCTTCTTTTTCTACATTTTCAGCACCTGGTGGAGTGTTTGACACACAGTAACTGCTTAACAAAGACTAGAGGAAGGAAGGGAGGGAGGGAGTCCTACAGGAAGATTAACCAGGTGGCAGTACACAGCACTAGTGAGAAGGTAGAATCAGGAGACAGGGAGGGCTGGCCAGAAAGACAGCAATGGTTAGAATGAAGAATGGAGTCTAGTTATTGTACATGAAAGCCTTGGGGCCTGTGAGCTAGGCAGCCAGGTGTGCTCCAAAGCCGTGAGGAAGCAAGAACTGCCAGCCCCAGAGCTTCAGGCATTTTCAGTGAGAAAGAAGGTATTGCCACTCCACAATCCCTACAATGTCACAAGGGCCTGTGACTCCCTCCGCTGAGGAAGAAGCCCAGAGGCCTCAGCAAGTGACTGGCAATCCACAATGCCTCTAGATCACTTTTGATGACTATTTGCCTCACAGTGCGTCAGAAATGTAAACAGAAATAATCCATGTAAAGCACAATCCCTGGCAAAGAGTAAGCACTCAAAATAGAAACTATTATTATTGAGTAGCTCACAGAATCTTTTCAAGAGTTCTAACCACTACAACCGCAAAAGTCATCATGAAGTCTTCGATTTCCACCCAGGCCCAAGCCTCCCCATCAATCTCTGTGATAAATAAACACACTGCCTTCCTAAGCACATTTAAAACAAACTGGAAGCTGCTACTTCTGTACTTTTGTCATCATATCAGACCCCAAGTCTAACAGATGCTTTCATCCTAGAAAGCTAGAATTTAAACAACCGTTACAAATCCAGCACCTTTTCTTTTGTCCCATCCCAGCAACTGGACTGTGCCTGATGTGGCTGGCACTGGCATTCACGTACCACAGTCGGAGGGTCATTCCATTCTTCATAGGAGATGGCAGCGTATGGGTAGATCCGGTCATTGATAATCTGCAGGGTGGCCAGGGCGATGGCTTTAATTGACTGGAAGTACGCCTCCCAGAACCACCGTGCCTGGAAAGAAAATGACACTGTGTTAAGTGAGCAAACCACTGAGACTGAGTGGAAGAGCTAGATACCCGATCACACCCAACGCTGGGCGTAGGTAATTCCTTTATTCCCCAAAGGGGGGAGCCTACAGCAAACGCTCCCTGCTGTTCACACCAGCTCCATCCGAAGTGTGCATTCATCAAATACAGTCAAAACAGAGTGTGAGCGAGGGAAGCACACCCTGGGTTCAATGTAGATAAGAAATTATGCGGTGATGAAAATATCATGGGTATACCAGACCAAATGTATAGTCTTTTTAAAAAAGATATAACATACATAAAGTGCAGAAATTTTAGGTATACCATTCACTGAATTTATTCATGTGAACATACTTATAACTATCACCTAGATAATGATAGAGATCACCCCGCACCCCAGGAGATTCCCCTGCATTGTGTCCTGATCAGCACCTCGCCCCTCTAAGAGCAAATCGTTGTTTTGATTTCTATTGGGCCCATTACTGAATTTCGTATAAATGAAATCAAACAATATTTACTGTTTTTTGTCTGACTTCTTTTGCTCAACACTTACAATAGTAAGGTCAGGTTTTGGATTAAGGTTATGCTGGCTTCATAAAGTGAGTTGAAAACTATTCCTTCTTTTTCTATTCCCAGAGAAATTTTACATAAGACTAGCATTATTTCTTCCTTGAAAGGTTTAGAATACATCAAAAAAGCCATCTGGGCTAGGTGTTCCTTGGTGCACGAAGGTTTTAAATCATGGATTAATTTTCTTCATAGACATAAGATTATGTGTATGTTCACGTGTGTGTCAGTTCTGTAAGTACTGGGTTGGTCAAAAAAAGTCCATATGGTTTTTCCATAAAACAAAAGGTACATTTTTCATTTTTACCAATAACTTTATTATAAGATTTGGATAATTTGAGTATGTCGGCTATCTCCTGCTATTGGCTCCTAGTGGGTAGAGGCCAGGGGTGCTGCTAAACATCTTCCAGGGCATAAGATGCCCCACAGCAAAGAATTATTTGGCCAAAATGTCAATAGTACCAAGAAACTTCGCAAACCACTTTTGACACGTTCGATCAGTCACAGCTCCTTCTCCACACACCGCACCAATCTTTGTGTGTTGCAGCTGTGTTTTCACCTTCCCTGAAATAATAGAGTGTAATGTGCCGAAAATGTTGCATATCTTCTTCTATCTTCAATATTAAAATAGCTACGCAAAAATTCACCAATTTTGATAAGCTTTTTAAAAAATGCACACTGACATGACAGCACTCACAACACAATCTACCAAAATTGTTTCAAATGACGTTAAAGATGACAAATGCTAGTAGAGCCATCCTACTGAAAAAACTAAACAATCTTTTCAGCCAAACAAATAGTATTTTTCAAGGACTATGCTCATTTCAGTTAAATTGTTACATTTATTAGACTGAAAGTATGTGTTGATGTCTGTTTAATGCCTGTAGAATCTGTAGTAATATACTTTTTATTCCTGATATTCAAACATGTGTCTTCTCTTTGCATGTGATTAGTCTTAGCAAAGGTCTATAAATTTTATTAATCTTTTCAAAATACCAATTTATAGGTTTTTTTATCATACTTTTTTTCTATTTTGTTCCTTTCTGCTCTTATTTTTATTATTTCATTTCTTCTGTTTTGGAGGACTCCCGTTCATCTTCTCTTTAGTTTCTTGAGATTGAGGTTTAGATAACTGATTTCAACCTTTGTTTCTAATATGTGCACTTAAAGCTATAAACTTACTTCTATGCACTGTTTTAAATGCATACCATACATTTACGTCATTTTCATTATAATTTTTTAAAAATCGTCTAATTTCCACTGTGATGTCTTCTTTGACCATAAGTCATTTTAGAAGTATATTGTTTAATTTCCAAACATTTTTGGGATTTTCTATTTATCTGTAACTGATTTCTACTTTGTTTGCATTGTGGTGAGAGAGAATAAGTGTTCTTTCAATACTTTGTAATTTATTTAAACTTGATTTATGGCCTAAGCATTTTGTTTATTTTTGTAAATATAAAAAGCATGTTCTGCAGTTGATAAGGACAATGTTCTATAATTGTCACGCAGAGTAAGTTGATTAGTGCTGTTTAAACAGTCTACACCCTTATTGGTTTTTCTGTTTGCGTGTGCGCATGTGAATGTGTACGCGTGTGCTTATTTCTACACTCCCACTTTCAAATTTGTGTCCTCAAGGCTTCTTTCAAGATCGTCTCTTGTAAAAGAATATAAGTAAATTTTAATATTTTATTCCATCCAAAAATCTCTGGCTTCCAATTGTACATAGAGTCCCATGTACACTTGATGTGATTACTGACATGGCTGATGTGTGATCATCCTATTTGTTTCATTTGTTCTTGTTCCTTTATTTCTCCTTTCTTGCCTATAGAATTGGTCAAACAAATTTTATTATTATTCCATGCTTTTCTTCTTCATTAGATTGCTGATTTTTGAGTCTTCTGCTGTTCTTTTAGTAGCTATCCTAACAATTAAGGTATCATTGACTTATGAGATTACACTTCAAACTGGTAATTTTGCAACTTACCAAACAATCTAAGAAAACCTCCATTTACCCTATTCCATCTGCTATGCTGATAGTGCCAGATATTTTTCTTCTACATATTTTCAATCACACAAGATATCATTATTATCGATTTTAAAAGTAAGTTGTCATTTATATTTACCATATGTTTTCCCCTGCTGGTATTCCTCATTTCCTCAAGCCCATCTGGGCTTCCATCTCAAATTATCTTCCTGCTCCTTGAGAACTTGCTATTGTTTTTGTGGCAGCTCAGCTGACAACAAGTTCTGTTTTTATTTGTTTGAAAGTTTCTTTTTCTCTCCACATCCGTTTTGGATATATATGTTTGCTGGATAGAGAATTTTATGCTAGCAAGCTTTCCCCCCCAGCACATTCTAAGTACAATTTCATTGTCTTCTGGCTTCACCCAATTTTTGCTAATAAATCAAAGTTGTCGGACTTACTGGTGCTCCTTTGGAAATAACATGGCTTTTAATTCTGACTGCATTTAAGCTTTCTCTGTCTTTGGCTTACAGCACTTCAACGTGATGTGCCTAGGTACGGCTCTTTGCATGTATCCCACTAAGGAGTGCAGAGCTTCTGCAATCTGTGTGTTTAATGTCTTTCACCATTTTTAGAAAACTCTCAGCCCGTCTTTCTTCTGCTAGGGCTCCAGATACACATAGGGAATTCTTTCCACTGTGTCCCATATGTCTCATATTCTCTTTCCTGTATTTTTGCTCTCTGTGCTCCAGTCTGGATATTTTCTCACGGTCCAATACTCCTCTCTTCTTTTGTGCATGTCTAAACTGCTGCTAGACTCACGTACTGAATTCTTAATTTCAAGTGCCAGCATTTCCATCTGACATTTCATTTGACAAAAGTAGATCTGTATTGAAATTCTCCTTTTCTTCTATTTTATTGAACACAGTTTCTGACAGGTTTCTGAAATCACCTGTAGGTCTCTTTCTACTACTTGCTTTTTCTCTTTATTTTGGTCATCTGGTTTCAAACTCCAGCATACCTCTAAATTTGTCATTTGCCAAACAGAAATCTGTCTTCATAACCGTGGAGGTTCTGGAGGATCCAGGTCCTCTTCCTCCTAGGAGTGCAATATACTCTCTGCCGGGGACAACCAACGCAGTCAGCCCACTCTGATCCTGTTGGTGGTTGGATCTGAGTTGTTAGGGCCAGCTTTTTCCAGCTTTTCCTTCCTTTTAAAGTACGTCCCTTTGGAACTTCCCATCAAAGCCGGGTTAACTACCAGGCCCTCCATCCTGGCTGGCCTGAACACAGCCTTTGTCTCATCGACACTGCGCATGGCTGCTGGAGTGTTTGCACAGCTTGTCAGGCTCCCCGCTGCCTCCTTCTGCAGAGATTCTTGGAGGCTTGCTCTGACCAGGTGCACCTTGGAAGCTGGTGAACACCTCAGAGGAATACTGAATGCCCATTTTCCTGCTTACTTCCCTGGGGTTCCCTTTTCCCTGGGATTCTGTCCCCTAAATCTCAGACATTTTCATAACCCCCAACTCCAGCCTCTCAGCCCTCTGGGACGACTGCTTTCTGCCATGACTCCACACCCCTGCGTTGTGAATCAGCACATGCCTTCAGGGAGAAAACTAGAGTGCACATGCGGCTCACCTCAGTGCGCTTCCTTTCTCTCAGGAATCCTAATACCTCAAGCACCGCCTTAGTTGCTCTTCAATGCCCCTACATTGTTGCTGTATCTATTTTAATAAACTTTCATCCTTCTTTTTTTTTTGGCAAGACAGTTACTTCAATACCAGCTACTCTGCCATAGTCCAATATAGTCTTCTGAAAGAACCCAGTTTCTTACCCAAGCGGAGTTTAAACTCAGTTACTAACGAAGCAGGTTGCTGGTCTGGATGATCTCCCCAGCTTCACTCAGACCTGTGACTCCACTCAAAATCAGAGGCCACAGGACTCAAACAGGGGTGAATGCGTGAAAATTCCACAGAGGGAATGGGAAGCACAACCACGAGAGGAGGAAAAAGACACTTTCTAGCCTAGATGTGCCAACTTTGGTTCTGCTTGCCAGAAAAGTCCTCTGTTCACTAGTTAAAGCCCAGGATAATTTCTGAGTTATATGATGACTATTCTCTCCACTAATTATAGGAAAAAGGCAAAAGCATCACAATGAGAATTTCTCCTACTCCTTGAAAAGCTGAAACAGATTTAGCTTCCAAAGGCATGTGACTTAAGCTATCTTGTAGCTTCCCATCTGGGCACAGCCTGGGAGCCGGCAGGCTGCCTGCTGCTGCTTCGCTGATATACCCCTACTCACTCCAATCTTATTCTTGCTTAAATTCATGTTGCTGCTCTCCTCCCCCATCATCCAGCCAAAATATTTATAATTTATGAGACCTGAAAGAATCTATCCTCTTGGGAAACCTTAACTGATCACCCCAAATATCAACAACCCCCCCTTACTGTAAAATCCTGCAGCCCTCACAGCCTTCACCTTACAGGTTAGTTCTACCATACGCTGGCCTGTAATTGTCCTGCTGTTATTTCTGATGGTCACTTTTCTCTCTCCGGCTACATTATGAGCCCCTTGGGTGTAGGAACTGGCATTTTTAAAATTGGCATCCTTGCAATGTTAGAATGTTTTATCTGCTGTAAAGCACTTCTGTTTTCATGATCTCACTTGCTCTTTATAACCAGCTTGTCCCTTATTTGGGGCAGGTACAAATTTCACTTCATATGGGAAATACAAAGATGTTATGTGGCAGAGTCACAACTCAAACCTGTGAATCTAAACTCTGACTCTAAATTCAGACCTTTTCCTACTCCATTCCAGAGAATTAAGAGTTCCAGCACATGGTAAGCTTTAGGAAATGGTCCTTTTTCCAGAAACAAGAGGTGTAAAAATCCACTAAGAAGCATGAGCCCACACATAAACACACCATCTAAAACTTCTACCCAAGTGGGTCCATCATCACATGTTCTTTTACTTTAAATCATATTCAAATTAAACCACGCTCAAACTTAAGCATTTCAAAGCTTTGTGTTTGCATTTAATCACAGTGGAGACAGCAGCCATTGGGATTTATAGAAACAGTGATTGGTAACAAATCCACCTAGAATACCAGCCAAAGGCCCAACTGTAGGACAGAGCTTCTAATTTAAGATGTTTCAAATCATCTTGCTCTGTCCACCAAACTGCAAGTCACTGTAGAGGAAGCAAGCTTTGCCAATAATCGTAGCTCACGTGAACTTCTCTGGCTTAATTGTTTCTGCAGGACCCCTGTAACACCTTGAAGTGCTTAGAAGGCATTATGTTTTACAGCCCCTCTAGGGTGCGGTGTCGGCCACTTGTTGAGAGGGAGGAAGGTGTTTTCAGCTACACGGGCAACACCCACAGGCACCGCTGTTCCCATCCAGTAAGCAAAGCAAACACTTGTGTTTGGGGTTTCCCCACACCCAGAACACGGGCCACATTTATTTCTAGCTGAAAAGGTTAAATGAGGCATTCCTTAGCAGCTGTGGAAATTCTCCAGTCACCCTATAGGGTGGAAGCCACACAGTTGAAGAGTGAAGTCACATGTGAACTGGGCATACCAATGTAACTGTGAACAAAGTGTTTAAACCTTTCCTCATTAAACAAATGCCACCGTAACTTCACAAAACAAGCAGATTTCAAAGTATAAAAGCCATGATGTTCCTATGATGCTTTCAAACATGAAAGTAATAAAGCTCCTAAAAGGCAAGGATTAGGCCAACCTAAAACTATCATAAGCAAATAGTTACTTCAAATTGAAATTGCTACTTCAGTTTATACATCAATTAAATATGCTTGATTTCTCTGATTTTCTTTTCCTTTTTTAAAAGATTTTATTTATTTATTTTTAGAGAGAAGGGAAAGGAGGGAGAAGAGAGAGAGAGAAACACCAATGTGTGGTTGCTTCTCATGCGCCCCACATGCGGACCTAGCCCGCAACCCAGGCATGTGCTCTGACAGTGAGTTGAACCGGTGACCCTCTGTTTCATAGGCTGGCACTCAATCCACTGTGCCACACCAGCTAGGGCTAATTTCTCTGATTTTCAGTATCTTAAAGTCAACAGCAGAAACACACTTTTAAAGGAAGCCAGTGCAGTACAGCATAAAGATGAGCTCCTTCCATAATTTCAAGTTTGAAATTTGTACAGGGAAGATCATAACACCTATCTTGTGAAGCTATGATCATTAATGAGATGAGGTTTATGAAGCTTCTTGCTCATAAAGTGCTAGTGCAGAACACACAATCGGAAAATGTTAGCTCTCTCCTCAAAACTTCTCTCCACCTTGCTCCCCTTGGGGTCTTTGTCACTTACATTAGAATACCTTCAACATGTTTTGAGTGGGAAGGGGCATGGGTAGAGGTGGTAGAGGGTATAAGGGGGATAAATGGTAATAGAAAAAAATACAATAAAAAGCAAACTATTTTTTGGGACAGGACTGGAGGAAGAGGAGAGACAGGATGGGAGCTCAATGTCGCACTCCATCCATCTCAATTCTCATAGACAGTCAAAAATCCAACTGGTCAGACAACAGAGTTAGAAATAATAAAAATACATCAGATAGGAGTGTAACTGAACTTTATCATGACAAGTACAGCAACCAATAATGTGTGCCTTGCAGCTTAATCCCTCAGCCTTCATGGGAGAGGACAGTACTTCCCAGAAACCACGGGCGTGGGAACACGTCTGGTTCTGCCCCCACCGAACGCCCAGCCTCCAGCGCAGTGCCGATCACAGAGGAGCCCGTCAGACACTCACTGAAAGGACATAACCACCGAACAACACGGCCTCAGAGGCACAAGGAGACACAGGCACCACCGGCAGTTCAGAGAACTTTCCAAATCCTCTAAGTTCCCATCCATGAGGTTAAGAAATGAAAGATGGGGGAAGTGGATTTGAGGGAGAAAGACCAAATTTCAAAGGGTGACAAGCTCCTCCAGGAGCTATGGGACATACAAAACTGATTGCAGCTTTGGAAGAGGAGAGGTGGCCACTGTAAAAGCAGCCCAGGAAAACAGCTAAAGTGTTAGCAAATTCTCAACTGAGTGCAGGCTGGCAAAA
This sequence comes from Anoura caudifer, assembly GCA_004027475.1. Classification (NCBI taxonomy): domain Eukaryota; kingdom Metazoa; phylum Chordata; class Mammalia; order Chiroptera; family Phyllostomidae; genus Anoura; species Anoura caudifer. Next base: position 76,123 of record PVKU01000905.1, on the reverse strand, counting down.
ACAAGGTGGAAGCTCTTAACACAAGGGGAGTCTACTTATTTGCAAGCTGCTGGACGTTCTTGGGAAAGACTAGGACAGAGAAGGAGACCAGAGTCCCCCTCAACAGCACACAGGTAAAAGCCCTGCCCATTTCTTGGATGTTTTTCTTCTTTTTAATCCAAAGCAAAAGCCTCAAACTGTTGGGGGAAGAGCAGAAAATCCTCCTGTTCCCCAGGGCCAGTCCCACGCAGATCCGCTGCCTCCGGAGACGAGTAGAAAGGCAGCGGGCCCCCAGAGAGGGGTTGTAGCGGACAGTGTCTGCTCCTGAGCAAGCTGTGGGAAACGTGCCTTGCGCTGGGGAAGCCACAGTAGCCCACTGCTGTTGGAGGGGCAGGACCCCCTCCCCCCTGAAACCTGGACTACGGTGCCCTGCGCCGTGCGAGAAGCAGAAGCCACCTGTCCCTGGTGGGACAAGCGAGTGGTGGAGGACGAGCAAGAAAACTTACTCAGGTTGGGATCCTGCACTTACACAAAGCAGAGGTCAGCCACCACTAGGGCAGGGGCAGGAAAGCTGCCAGCCCAAGACCCCCCACAGATAAAGAGCAGATACAGCTGCCACAGAGGGAGGAAGCAGACACCCTGAGAAAGCCCCACCTCCAAGGCCAAGCAAACGGGCTTGCCTGAGGCTGAGTCTGCACCAGGAGAAAGGAGAACCCCACTCTCCCGGCCAAGAGCCAAGAAGCACATACAAGCAATGAAGTCCACCTCTGAGGGGGAAGGCCTCTCTGTGACACAGGCCAGCAGGGCCCGCTGAAAGCGGAGTGAGAGGTGGGTGCCTGAACTCGGAGAACCACCTTGGTACCTGGGGCCCAGTGCTAAGAACACAGGAGCAGCAGCTGGCCGCTGGCAGCAGGTGAAGTCTATGTGTGCGGAAGAGAAGTCTGGCAACAGGAAACCCAAACGCAGCCCAGTGACTGATGGGACTGGGTCCACCTCCCACATTCACGGCCTGATGGAAGAAGCCCATTTCCAGACATGACGGTCACCTTGGTCTCTTCAGTTTCTCTACACAGAACGTCCACCATTCAGTCAAACTTTACTGGGAGCAAGGGTTGGGGGGTGGCGTGCCAGTGGGGGAGAAAAAACCCCAAGAGAAAACAGCTCGCTGTCATAGATGTCAAAAGAACCAGATCCATATATGACCAAGATGTTAGAACTATTGGGCAGAGACTTTAAATAACTACTATTAATACATTAAAGAATCTAGTGAAAAAGGTAAATAACTTACATGAACAGATGAGAATTTTCAGTAGAAAGATGGTGACTACAAAAAATAGTTTTAAATGAAAATTCTGGAAATAAAAAAATAACATTATAGATAGAGAATTCTTTCAACACACTTATAGAACATATAGCAGAGGAAAAGAACAGTGAACTTGGAAATAGAAAAAGAAATGATCCAACCCTGACTGGTGTGGCTTAGCTGCTTGGGCATCATCCCGCAAAGCAAAAGGCCACCAGTTCAAGGCCACCAGTTTGATTCCCACTCAGGGCACAAGCCTGGGTTGCAGGTTTGGTCCCTGGTAGGGATGCATGCAAGAGGCAACTGATGGATGTTTCTCTGCCACATCAATGCTTCTCTCCCTCTCCCTCCCTCCCTTCTCCTCTCTCTAAAAATGAATTTAAAAAAGCAAGCAAGAAGTGATCCAAACCAAAATGCAAAGAGAAAAAAGAGTGCAAGAAAACAGAGCAGAGCATCCAAGAACTGCAGGGTGACATCGAATGTTCCAGCACGCCTATAACAATCCTAGAAACGGGTGGGAGACAAGGCAATAGACAGATACATTTAAATAAGTAATGGCTGATAATTTTCTAAAATTAATGAGAAACAACAAAACACACACTCAAGAAACACAGAGAACCAAGACATATTAAATAAAACATTCACCTTCTCCCTCAAAAAGTTTAGAAAAAACAGCTGCACTATTAAAGATGCAAAAGTACCCTGCCTTGGAGCAACCTAGGAAATTCAAGAGATGTGAGCTATAGGAAATTTTCTCTTAACACACCAACACTGACAGAACCATTTATTTCAGGCGAAGGGCTGGAAAATATTTCCACACCTCATGGATTAATTTTTCAAAGCTGTGTCTGAAGATGAATATGAAACTTCCAAAGGGATTCCAAAGCTTCACCAACACGTGCGCGAAAGGCGCGTTCCGCCCTTTCCTTTGTTTGTGTGACAAATGGAGCCTACGAGCATCCCTGCCTTTCCGAGGTCTCCCATGCAGCTGGCTTCTCAGGGCCCACCTGGCCGTGTCTCGCTAACCTGCTGCAAAGGTGAGCGTGCAAGAGCAGGGAGCCCAGAGCCCTTCCTGAATGACGTCACCACAGGCTGGAGGTAGCAGAGAAGGGCTCTAATAATCTCTACTGGACAAGTGAAAAAACCCCATGGTGAGGCCAATTTATAACCCAAGCATCCTGATTTCTAGTTGAGAATTATTGCCAGACTGGTTTTGTTTATTCTTTTGCTTATTTTGTTTTTATAAATGTAAGAGTTAAATGACAACTGAAAATAAGGAAAAAGAATACCAACATAACCCCTCAGAGGCACTTCTCATGTGCTGAAAGTTGTACAGAACTGCACAGTGCCCAGGCTGCCAGTTTTCCTGGTGGAGGAGGGGAAGTTCACAGACACTTCATACACCTTCGCTCAAGGATTCAATAAACAACAACAAATAGAATTCACTTTCTTTAAAATAAAAAGATTTCCAAAACAATGACAACAAAAAAGGCTAATAAATACCTGGGATTTATCAGTACACCAGTTTTTCCTTAAAATATTTATTTTGTCAATATAGTTCCATTTAAAATACCTTACATGCAGTATGAGTGTGCTTTCGTTCATTCCCTTACCCACAAAGCTACTTCGTTTGCCCTCTCCACACACATCCTCCACCTGAAAGCCTTTGATGCCTCTGGAGGTGCTTTTCCATCACCTCGCACGGTTTTTCCAGCCCCATCATCTCAATTATTTGAACACAGCTCTTGAGGAACCCACACAGATCATACTGACTGGAATTCTACACAAAGCCATGGACATTTATTCATGTAACAGTAGCAGAGTTCATTTAAAAATTTTTTGGTTAAGTGTAAATATTTTTTTTATTTCTTTTCCATGCAAAGTTGTAATTGCTTTCTTTTTTAGCTTCTTATTTTGAAATCATTTTAGACTTAGAGAACTCCACAACTGTAGAACAGAGAGCTCCCAAACACCCTTCACCCCAGAGCTCCCCGGGGTGTTAGCATCTTGTAAGTACGACGCACTAACAGATCGCGCCACGGGAGCTCCCCACTGTTGGCATTGTGAGTCACCATGGTATAGTGAGCAAAACTAAGAAGTTAGCTACAGACCTTCTCTTTGCTTTTCAGATTTTCTCAGTTTTCTTCTTCAGTCTTTTTTCTGTTCCAGGAACCAATCCAGGGCACTGCATTGTACTGACCTGTCCTGTCTCCTTAGTCTCCTCCCATCTGGGACAGCTTCCGGGTCTTCCCTTGTCTTTCATCACCTTGACACTTTCGAGGAGTGCTGGTCGGGAACCTTGTGCAGTGTCCCTCAGCGTGGGTTGATCTGATGTTTTCTAATCATTAGAGGTTATGGGAATACTACAGAGGCGATAGGCCCTCCTCCTCACGTCATGCCAGGGGGCTACCTGATACTGACACGACTCGTTACAGGTGAAGTGAACCTTGACCCCCCGGTTAAGGTGGGTCTGCCAGGTTTCTCCGTTATGAAGTTACTACTAATCCCATTCCGTATCTTCCTCATTAGAAGCAAGTCACTATGTTCTATGTATATTCAAGGCGGACATAATTAAGCTCCACCTCCTGGAGGAAGGAGTACCAAAAAAATCAGCACACTATTTTTTGTGTATTTTGAAAGAAATAAAGACCATGAAATTGAATTCACTGAATACTATAAATATTTCAACCTAAAAGGTTTATGTACATATTTGTAGCTGATAAAAATATTAAAACATACAAGAACAATTAAAATAAAAAATTAAAATTTTTTAAAAAGAAAAATTAAAACATCTTCTTTCCTCAATAATTTCACTAAAATTAAAAATCAGACACTTGTCTTAAATGTTAAGTTGAAGCCTGATAACATATCTCATTTACTTAAAACAGGAAAGCAGTAGCCACTTTTATTAAAGATCTTACAGATGAATGTAGTGAGCCCTCAAATAATTCTGAAATTTCAACTGCTTCTAGACTCTTATGTACTCAGAATTACTATATAAAGATTTAGTATCCAATTTGATAATTTAGAAAAGAATGAAAGAAACCTAAGAAAATTAGTAGAAGTAATTAATAAGATAATAGAAAGGAAGAAAAATTGAAAACAAATCAAAGGGCTTTCCGTAGATTTCGCTATTAAAAAAACCCCTTGAGAATCAGCTGAAAACCTGTCAGAGCTAACATCAAAAATCTACAAAGCAGCCAGCTACAAAAAAGTTTTAAATAAATAAAGCAGACGCCCAAACTCTCACAGCCCAGCAATACCCACAAGATCTCACACCTGCACACACATAGACGAAAGCACTGGTGGCGGAGGGCTGCCCATCCCCCCAATTTCTCACAGTCCAGACGTCCGTCAGCTGGCTCCCCAACACCCATGGCCTTCTTTTCTAATTCATGTGACAATTTTAACACAAAAGTCAGGATCTATTCTTTGTACCCCTGAGATTTTATGGGGAGGGACTTACCCTCCTAGCTCAACTAAAAATCACTAGCCCCCATTTCAGGGCAGGGATTCCAGAAATCTGTTGTACTACAGATTTAGGGCAGGGGTTTCTGTGGGCTCTCGCAGCCTCTCCCGAGGAAGGCTCCTGGGTCTTGAAAACAGGAACGGGCTAAGGAGGAGAGCACTCCCAGGGTCACCACTTGCCTTTCCCAACAGCAGCAACAAAGCGGGACTGGACGTGGCCCAATCAGTGGGGCCTCTATTTTAAGCTGTGTTGCTGCGAGGGAACAGCTGAGAACCACTTCAAATGCAGCCACTGCCTGGTGCAAGATCTAACGCTTCACACCTTAGTAAACATATTTTTGTTCCTCTCCTAGGATCTCACATAGAGCCCGGTGATTCTTGCTAGGAATTAATAGCTCCCAGGATTTAATCTCAATTTTATTTTTACCTCACCCCACATTCCCAGCCTGCTAAAAATATACTAGAATTCAGAATCCACAGATTGGTTGCTGTTGTTTTGTCTTGTTTAAAATAGTCTTTACCCAGTTGGCACGTAGGAAATGAAAAGAAAAAAAACCACCTTAATATCAATAAACACAGTTATGAAACTGTGTCACACTAAATGGACTCTTTTTTCTTCTTCTCATCCTTCTCAGAACTTTGAGAACTTGCTCAAAACCTTGCCCCTTGGCTGACTGCAGGGTTGCCCCTTGGCTGACTGCAGAGTACTCACTCTTACACGTTTTTTGTGTTTTTTTAAATTTAATTTTATTTTTTAGAGCGAGGAGAAGGGAGTGAGAAAGAGAGAGAACATCCACGTGAGAGAGAAACATTGATCCGTTGTCTCTCGCAAGCACCCCAACCAGGACTGAACCTGCAACCCATGTGTGTGCCCTGACTGGGAATCAAACCGGCAACCTTTCGCTTTGCAGGATGATGCCCAACCAGCTGAGTCACACCGAGCTGAGCCACACTGGCAGGGGCAGTACTCACACCTTGAATCTAACTTTCTCCACTCCTAGTGTTCTGTTAACTATCTCTTCCTTTGCCCCGTTTTCCTGGCACTGCGACAAAGACATTTTCACACAGTCTTCCAGGCTGCATCTCCCCAGCATGCTCCCAAGGATTTCTGAACTCTCAATATCAGCAGCAGCCTTATCTCAAATGAATAGTTGAATGCACAACTTCCCTTTTAAATAGCTTAATTTCTAGGAGTTCTAGATCTCATTCTTGCATCCAAAACTATGAGTCACTCAAAGGTTAGAAAAACAAGCACATGGACCAGTACCCAAATCCTATTCTGAAACAGTGCTGATAGGAAAATCTCCAAAGGCCCATATATGAGCACATTTCATTCAGAAGCAAATATTTCCTTCTGGTCATCTCCGGTTTCAGTATTTGTATTTATGGGAAGTGATTAAAGAATTAACATGCAGCTAGTTCCATTTAGTTACCAGAGAAAACGGCTGCAGCATATATTCCTCGGTCATCACGAAAACGTGAGGGAGAGGTCTAAATGATAAAGCCCACGGTGACACTTTCTAATGGCAAAACGGCATGCTTGTTTAAGTTCACAAACTTTTAAATTAAACCTGGTGTTTTTTTCAAGGGTCAGTATGTATTTACAAGTTCACATGGCATCAAATTACATAGTGGATTCCTATAAAGAGTCTAAAAGCCTAAGTTATCATCAGAGAAAGGTTACAGAACACGAGACAAGGTGAGTCATGAAAAGAATGAAGATTTCAAATCCCTTTCTTTTGCTAACTCAAGCAATAGGATTTAGAATGGGAGAAGTTTGCAATCAGCAGAAAACAGAAAGCAAAGGCACGGAGAAGCAGCCTATAAACCACCATCAACACAGGAATGTCCCAGAAGACTCATCTCAGTGTAAAAGGCAAATGCGCTGGAGAAAGGGTGATAACTGTGAGCAAGCTTAATGCCCACGGTTGATTCTGCTTCCACCATCACCGCCATCACCGCCATCACCGCCATCACCACCTAATGCTCACTCCCTCCAGAGGAAGTAAGCTCCATGCAGGCAGGGATTTTTGTCTGTTTTTTTTTTTAAACCAGTGAACTCCCAGCACTCAAAACAGTACCTAGGATAAAATAGGAGCTCAGCAAATATGTGAGGCTTAAACCAGACACTTACCATATACCAGGAACTATTTTAAGTACTATTACACCCATGTTAACTCACTTAAACCCCATCACCCAAGGACATTCACCCAATGTTACAGATGAGAAAACAGAGCCGTGAAAGGTCCGTGGGGCTTTACTGGTCCAGCTTTCCTCTAGACGTCCTGACTCACCTCGAGTAAAACTGGAACGCGTGCCGGGCTGTGTCCACACGGCTCACGAGAGGAATCAACCAACGACTTCAAGATTCCTAACTCTCTACGGAGCTCCACTTCTCCAGAGGCTTCCCTTTCCCAGCCCCAGTCCTATTATATGCTTTCAGCCAATTTTAGAGAGGCATTTAAACTCTGACCTAGCACAGTTGCAAGAACTGTTACAAGCTTATCTTGAGTGATGTTGTTGGAAGAGCCCTCTGAGAAAAACTGTATAACCAAAAAGTTTCCTCAACAACATTTAGGGTGTAGACGCCTAGACAATGAAATCCCCACTGTCACCCCTGATCTCTTTCATTGCTTATTATTAATACGATTAAGAGTTAGCCCTCAGTAGGGATTATAAAAACAAACATGATAAAATGGAGACATCTGAAGGCAAGGGATTTGTCCAAAATCACAGACTAAGAATCAGTGAAAGAACAGGATGAACAGAGATGCACACAACCACCAAACCACAATTTCTCGTGCCTGCTAGGGCCACTGAGATGTGCCTTCTCCCACATTTGAGTTCAGCTCACAATTCCCTTGAGAATTACTTCCTTTGGGGGGGAGGAAGTCCCACATCATCTGAGAAGTAGCTTCGCTGCTCAGATGAACGAAAACACTTCATTAAAGATAAAGCACATCTCTTAGATCCAAAAATATAAAATGTTAATTTCCCCAATAATGGCAATGAATTTGCTATAGAAAAACAATAGACACACAGTACAAGGAAAAAGAAGTCAGTAAGATACAGACACCCTACCCTCTCCCTAGGCTTAGCCCGTTAGTACTTAAGGCAGATATGCCGGCTTGCTATTAAAGGAGCATGGTGGGAATAAACTCAGGTTTACTAATGGATCAATAGGGAAGCCTTCTGAAGATTATTTACAGGTTTTACAAAATTTAGAAGCTTCTGCGTCTCAATATTCTAAAGAATTTGTGCTCTCGCTATTGACCAACGCAAATCCAATCTAAAAAACAGACAAATGAAACAGTTAGGGCCCTGATCTATCTTGACCAAGGAGACAAGGTTTCTGTCATTAAAAACAAAAACAAAAAAAATTGTTCATTGGATTTCTTCTTCGTTACAATCCACCATTAAATCAAGCTGACTGATTCTGTGAGCCAGGTAGACACGTATAAGCTGGGGTGTGTGGCTGGTCCAGACGATGTATTTATATGAGTCAGCACACAGCAGGCATGTATGGTTATAGGAGAAGTCAACAACTTCTTTTTAGAAATAGAGACACATTATTTTCAGAGGTCTATTTCCTTTACTACCCTCCATCCTTCTGCTCCCAAATCAACTGTCTGGAGTGACACAGCTAAAGAATGAAGAGTCACCTTTCTCACAGACAACAGGTTTTCCGCATAGTTATATCTTTTTTGAATTCTCAAACATTTTTAAAGTCCTGAAGTTCTCAATCTAGTGCATAATCTTATACTTTTAACCTTCTCTTTCTGTGATTAAAACATGAATTATGATATTCCAAATTTCAATGAAAAAAAATCTCACCACTAAGATTCTTTCCACTGACAGAGCAAAACAAAACAATATAAAAATTGAGCATTTATGGGTCTTAATAAACTCTTTTAATAATAGATATGCCATCCTGTTGTGGTTAGGAGCCATGACATAAGTCCTACCTCACTGAACAGTGGTGTCCCAGGCAGTCACCTGGCAAATTCGGCGTTAGCCGGGCAGGCCGACCCTCAGTGTTGAGACGTGCAGTGGAGCGAGGCGGTGCTCACAGCACTACCCTTCCCCTCCGCCCTCACCTCTGGGGCTCACACTATCACCACTGCTCACACCTGGGGAGGAGTGGTGACTGGGGTTAGGGAAAAAACACCTCGGAAGCAAACTCCACAGTAAAGAGCAAGACCCCTTCTATCTCAATTGAGCCACTAAATGACACCTGTTGACTCTGGTCCTCGTACCTTACGCAGACATTGGTACAGGCTGAATTGCGTCCCCTCAAAATTGACATGTTGAAGCCCCAGAATGAGACTGTATTTGAAGATGGGGTCTTTAAAGAGCTGATTACCGTATTTTGCCATGTATAATGTGTACTTTTTGCCCAAATTTTTGAGGGAAAAATAAGGATACTCATTATACATGGGTAGTACTAGTTCCATATCTATACAAATATTTTACATTCTTTTATTTATGTGTATGTGTTAATAGTGTAATTCTAGAAAGCAATAACAATATCCATAGACAAAATCATGCCCTGGAATATGATAATCGGTTTTGTTTCTAAATATAAATAAAAATTGAATTAAAAAATTAAAACAAAAGATTTTTCCCACAAAAGTTTGGGCCAAAAACGTGGATGCATGTTATACACGATGAAATATAGCAAGCTAAAATGAAGTCGCTAGTGGGCCCTAACCCGGTCAGATTGGTGTCCTTATAAAAGGAGAAAACGTGGACTCACGGAGAGGCACCGGGGGTGGGTGCTCCTGCGCAGAGGGATGGCATGGAAAGAGGCAGCAGAAGGGTGGCCATCTGCAAGCCGAGGGGAGCGGGCTCAGCAGCAGCCGACCCTGCTGATACTTTGACATCAGACTTCCAGCCTTAGAACTGTGAGAAAAGACATTTCTGTTGCTTAAGTCACCCAGTCTATGAGGTGTTGTGACAGCAGCCCTAGCAAACTAACACAGACATTAGCAGGCATTACATACCCCCTCCTCCTTCAAGAATGCCGGCTGCTTGAGAACAAGGACCAGAGTTTGTATCGTTCTGAATCGTGCACAGGATCTTACACCAAATGTGGGCACTTAGTAAATATTTTAGATAATTATACTAGTTCGGAAGGTGATCTAAACAAAAATAGAGCTTTATAAATAAACTTCATGCTTTTTAATCGCATGCTACAAATTTTTCCCAATTTCAAATTGGCCACTTGAGCTTTGTCACCTTGGGCCATCTCTGAACCTCTAACTTCCGCTCTCCTCCTTTATAAAAATGAGAATAACAACTCTCTCATCAGGTTTTCATGAGGAAGCTCCCGATACAGTACCAGACACAGGAGAAATGTTAACTGTCCCTTTCCCTTCGCCAACTGGAAAACATAAGCTCCTGACCGCACTCGTGACCGCAGAACAAGGCCGTGGTAAAACTGGGCCTGGCTCTTCTGATACCTGGATACTGCCTCAGTATCCTTCTAAAAACTTAACCTTTGCTTCGAGGCCGAAAAAGACCCTGACAGAGTGTCCTTTTGGCAAAAGATTTTTCAGTAATATTCTGTTTGAATTCTAGAAAAGCAGAGGACCTCAAAGGAGATCATTTGCTTCTCTTCCAAACTAAAGGCATCATGAGTAGAAGAGGCATGAGCTACTAATATTCTTAGGATGAGAAGTTTGGTTTCTTGCCAAAGAAGCTGTATTGAAGTCAGCTAACATCCATGGGCCCCTGGATTTGCCTCTCAGTACTAAAGCTCTCACGCCGCTCCTCAGACAGGAAGCCAAGCAGGCATGGGAGGGCAATCCATGACATTTCTATGTCTTCTTGCAAGATGCAATTTTTCCAGAAGGCAGAGAAAAGTACAGCAGGGCTCTCTTACAAGTAGGGCTCGTCGGATCTGGGAGCACTGGGTTCGAACAGGGAAGCCCCATTATATTTTTACCATGTCACCTTTATAATTAGATGCCCAGACACCAATGACTATTATTTTCATGGTTTAGTCTTATTTAAAAGAAAAATTCTTTCAAAATAGATGCTACTTGGGGCTCGTCAGAATAAAAACGGGTAAAGGAGCTTGAAGGGAGGGGAGAACTCTGGGAATACTTGCAGGGATTGCTCCGATGTTATGATCTCCTGTCCTATGGGAAACAAGAAGGAATAGAGGAGAAAGAGGGGTAGCCTGAGTCATGTTCCTTGACATATGACAGACAGCTCCTGAAATAGAAAGCCACAGGTTTCCAGTCTCAGGGGTATCACCTTCAAATATGTCAATGTTCTAAGGATGGATCAGTTTTCCCAACTGCTGACATCCTGCCGGGAGGAGAGATCCCAGGCCAAACAGGGGCCTCTGACTGGGAGCCTTTGAGGTGGCAGGAGCCATGAGGAGTTCAAAGGCAAGGCCGGCCAGTGACTTGCACCTCCAAGAACCGGAGGGGTGAAAGGTTACTAAAGCAGGAGCCACTGACCAATAAAACCGTGTTTGGTCAAACCCTCTCGGCAAAGAGACTAGAGACTGATGTCTGCTGCGTCTGGGTCCAGCGTTCTGTGTTATCCCCGCCTCTGAGTCCCACTGTTCCCTAGGTCAGCTTAGGGAGCTTCTTTGGTGATTAGCAGCTGACCAGCTCTGTCTCCTGACTGGTTCCATGAAAGAGCTAAAAGGTGGACTGGAAACCTTTAATCAAGGTCTGTCATCAAAAATAAATAAATAAGAGCACAACTTGGGTCAATTTGTTGCAAAGGAATCTGCCTGGGGTGAGATCTCCCATGTTTGCCATGCTAAATCCGGAAGAAAGGAAGCCTCAGTTTGTTTGATTAGAGAGGGCGAATCTAAACCAAGCCTCACTGACCAGGCACACTTGAAAGGCCTGTCCCTTGTCACTAAGATACACACACAAGCGCAACATGTTGAGGGACTAAGGAGACAGAACGTGAAGGCTCGCTTCATCCTAAAAGCTCTCATCACGTCATGCCACGTTAGGGTGACGTTCTCTCCTCTCCTGCTTCCCGCGTAGTAACGATTTCAGAGAAAGCTAAGGAGATCTTCCTTGGCAGGTTTTGTATTGGGGGCTGTGGATACTAACTCAGCAGTCAGGTCACAGAGCCCCTTCCACTGTCCCCAGACACTCCCAGAAGAAACTGGGAACAGTGTGGGTACAGTGCGGCTGACCACTGACTGCCCACATGACCAGAGGCATGGGCGTCCTCCACAAGCTGCTTGTATTGGAAAGCTCCCTCTTCTGATTGTTATTCACATGAGCGCTCTTGTTGATTCTACGTAGAAAGAAACCCCAAGGTGTGTTCCTCAAACTAGGACTCTGAACAGACAGAGAAGCCTGAAAGAGCTACGCAGGCTACCACAGTGGTTCTCAATTTCTCCCCTCCCCCAGGACAACACACCCATGGGTCAGAGTGCCTCAGATTCATCACAGCAGGGACTCTGGAGAGAAACCCATGTCCCTCTCCCCACCCCCAACTCCCACCACCGCCCAGGAAGCATTTAAGAATCTGGGTGGCAGTAAGAGAGGTGTGTGAAGTTTGAAAATCCCCACCAGGAATTTTGATCCTTCCCTCCTCTCACAGTTAAAAACTGCTATGGCCGCTGAGTGGACAGTTGGACTCTTCCTCTTCTAGAGTTTCCAATCTGCAAGTTATACCAAAAAGCTTTCTGAAACTTACGTCTGCTGTCATGCCATATGTAAAGTCAGATACAACTCACTAGGCACAGAGATGTTGGGGGACACGGATGGGTGGTTACTCCAAGCCAAAGGGAGTAGAGTCAGGCCCACTGTTCCCTCCGCCCGCACTGCGCTGCAATCCTTGAGTATGTTATTCTGACCCTTCAGTCTGCCACCAGCCTCCGGGTCTTCTCCTTCTCATCAAATGCCAAAATGCATCACTGCAAGACCTCGCTAAAATACAGACGACACATACGGATCACCAACACCTGGTCAAATGAATCTGAAAGTTAAAAATACCTCAATACACAGAAGGACTTCAAATACTTGACAGGAAAACACCTGTGCCTTTTAATAGAAAAGGCAGATTTTCTATTCCAATAAAAAAGTATTGGAATCTGAAAGAGAACAAGTGAACAGCTCCCCTCCTATTAAATTCCTTAATAGAATGGGAAGTCCCTATTTAAATACAACAGATTAGCCTTTAAGCTATAAGGGGAAAGGTAACTGTACCCTCAGAAGCAGTTTCTATGAAGCTGCTTCTGTACCAGTCCTGGTGTGGTTCAGTATTAAAGATCTTTAAGTGAAGGTAAGTGAATACAGGATTGCTGGCTTATGTTCTCAGAACAGTAGCACAAAACTGTAAGATTACGTTATTACAAAACTGAAAATTATGCCATGAGAGAAATATTTATGCAACTCCAAATTCTCTCAATCTCTGCAATGCTGAGGGATATATATTACATATAATAATCCATATTAACACTGGTAAATACAGGCAAAGCTCTGATGGATTAGTTTAATCTTTAATGAAGACTTGAAAACAACGAATTCTTTAACAAACATATCAACACTTCATAATTTACTAGTTATTATTTTGTAAACAAATCTAGATATTTTTCTGAGTAGATATAGAATGAATTCAAAAGCCTACGATGAGTAAATATTTCTCAGAAATGCTTCATAAATAGTCCTATCCCATGGGAAACCAGCCCTGAAGGGGCAGGCAATTCTTATACAGACTGCAAATTAGTATTTAACACTCTCATCACACAGGCCATTTTTTGAAGCAATGGCCCAGCATGGGGACTCATTACAAGGGACTAGCCACAGCTGACTACGGAGACCACTCTCCAACCTACCCAGGGCCCAAAGGGGAGCCAGGGCCGTTCCACCTGCTGGCCCTTTGAAGGGCTGTGTAAAGAAGACTCATCATAATCGTATACTTACTGAGAACTTCCAAGATATTTGTGAAACATTTTAATACTTTGTTAAAATTATACCATAAGCAACAGCACCCAGTTCATAGAACTCCTTAACTAATTATAGGATATCAATTCGCTCCCCAGAAATGTGTAAAAAAGTAGTTCTATCACTTTGGAGTCTGGGGCATTTTATTTTGTTTCATTGCTCATTTGGTTTTTATATGTAATTAATTACCTTCCCCACAGAAGCTACAGGAGCAATAAAATGAACCAGTGTTTTTTATTGTTTGCTCAATGAAAATCATCCATCCTAGATCAACAGCTCTATAATTTCACTGACTTAATACAAAAATTCCTTGCTTTTTGCCTCAAACTCAAGGTAAATGGCTATTTTAAATTGAACACACTTGCAAAACTGCTCATGTACAAAACTATTAGAAAAAGGACAAATAATGGGTTTGTGCCAAAAGGGTAGAGAGCAGTTAAAAATATATATATGCACTGGATTTTGCTTATCTCTACACTCTCTTCCTAAAAGCTTTAGTTAGGAGAAAAAGGGCAGGCGGCTCTAAAGTCCCTCGTGAAGGCGCACCCCACCCACTGGGCCCCTTTGGAGATCCAGGCTGGAGAGCTGGGAGGAGGCGGGAAGGATGCGCTCTTTGAAATGCCTGGAAAAACATTCTGGTCAGGAGGTGCCAGAGATTTTGAAGCTCCCATCAAGCGGTTGGCCTAGATCCAGGTAATGGTTTTTCCTTCCCCTCAGCTGTCTGCTGCGAGAGTTTTCCAGCAAAGAAAGAAAGGAAAGCGGCAGGGGAGAGGGAGAAGCAGCTTCCAGTCGTCCCTTTCTGTGTCACTGAGGGGCAGAGAGGGCCGAGCACCGCAGGCTGACATTTACAGGGGCCTGGTGTCTCCGTGGAGCACTCTGGGAGGATTACTGGGGGCTAGCAATCTGGAATGAAAGGGGCAGTGAGGCAGACTGATGAAAGTCCCTTAAAAGCCAATAACGGCGATCCTATGGACAGAGAGACAGCAAGCTGCAGCTGGCAAAGACATGGGAGCAGAGGTCTAGCCAGTCAGACGGCCTTCAGGAAACAAAATATGTTGTAAACTGGGCTCCCCTAACTCTTCAGGGCTGCCCGACTCACTTGTTGAAGCTTGAAAACACAAACTGTCAACAGAATGGCATTTCTAATCAGGGGATAAAAATAAAAGCCCTCGCAAAATCCCCCCTCGCCTAACCCTTAGTGCCCTACCCCTACCAACCAAGAGAAATTTACCCCACCAACAGCGAAGTTCCAGACCTGCAAAGGTTAATTATCTCACTGGTCTTTTATGTCCAATCACAGCTGCACCAGCCAACCCCTCTGCCTGGCATTTTTCTTCAATTTTAATATCAGAAGTTTCACACGCCTGCCTGAGCTCCTGGACTCGGCAGAAAGGCCCATATAGCTGTCAGCAAACTGATAAGAACTTTAAAATTACTCCGCGGGGCCTCTTTAAAAAGAAGAGCCAAGGAGCCCATAAAGAAAGAGGGCAGGGGCCACGGAAACCAGCCACTCACACTGTTTTAACGTGGCATTAAAATGAGCTGCAGATTTATGGCAGGTTTTAGCCCCTGGCCCAAATCATCTGGGATGAAGCGCTTGTCTCTGCTCTCCAGCGGGATTTCAAATATGGGATAGAGCTGGCCAGAAAGGAGCGGGGGAAGGGAGGCAGAGGTAGCAGGAAGAGGGGAGGGAAAGGGAAGAAGCAGAGAGCACCGGCGAGTCGAGTCGTATACAAGAGCTTGTTCTCCATTCAGTAGGATGCGACCACCAGCTATAGTTCCAAAAAATAATCTGACTGGTCCTCTTAAACTCACATAAAAATTTCCTTTATTTTTAGTTCATACCCAATAAATTCTGATTCCTCAACTGTTCACCACCCAAATGTCAATTCTGGTTTTAACTTTTCTCTGTAAGTTTCTTTCTTTTAGTTTTTTTTTTTTTTTAATGCAAAAACTGAGTAAAATCATGATTTGGCAGAGGACACACTAGAAGAGGGAAAAAAGACAATATAACTTTTTTTCTCACTGGAAAGGGGAAAAAGTGACAGCACTTTATCTAAATGTGCCAATGAATTTAAGTCCAGCTAGAAAACCACAGATTTTAATAAGTCATTCTGATCCTCACAGAAAAACAGAGAGGTGAACCTCTTTCCATGTCAAGATGTAGAAAGTATACCAGAAGCCACAGGAATAAATTTTGTTTCCAGTTTCCAAGCCCAGAAGCAAATGCATAATACATCCGTCCGTGTTGGTAATTCACTGTGGTTCCCGAAGACCAAGCTCCACTCCAGGAGGCTCCTTCCAATATCCAAACCCAGGCCCAGGCAGAGCGCTCCCGAATCACTGCCAGCGGGAAGCAGACAGACCAGAATCTCGATGCTGCAAGTCAATGATTTCACTGAACCATACAACTGCTCCCTACTATTAGTCCCAGGTCTGAGTTAAGAAGAACTGAAGCTTGGAAAAGTAAGGTAACTTGCCCAAAGGCACAAAGTTGGTAGATAGACAGCAAAGCTGAGGATATAAACCCAGGTTTCTGTAACTCAGAAGCTCATCATGTGCTTTCCACTACCAACATTTTTCAATTTTTTGGACTAGGACCCACACTAGGAAACACACAAACACATTTTATACAGCAACTCACTGCACATACACATATATAACCGAAACAAAGTTTTCAGGAAATATTTACCCTCACTATGCAATATGATAGTGTTTTCCTTTCTAGTATCTTTCATTTTTAAAAAATAAAATGCTAGTCATGAACCACTGAGTTAACCTCATGAGCAGCTACTGAACCACGGCCCTCAGTTTGGAAAATACTGCAGTGACAATGTGAAAATAAAGCCGCCATCGGACTGGGAGGCAGGAAACCTGGTGCCTGCTGGGCCCAGCTCGGCCCTGGCAACTCTGGATCACTCCGACTCTGGGGCTTACTTGTGATTTGTCAAATACGGAGAGAGGGCTGAGTATTTTCTCAGGTCCCTTTCAGCTCTTTGATTTTTTTCTAAATCTCCTTAATTGATACTGCTTTCCCCTTTCATCACACATCTTTTCATTACTCTTCACTTGGCATCTACTATCCTTTCCTCTCAATTCTCTACAGAGTTCTCCGCTAGTGTTCAAAGCCCACCACCCCCATCTGCTGCATCTTACCTACTGAGCCTTTCTCACAGAAGTCAGCCTTCCCGAGGTCAGTGTGCTCACCCAGCATCACTCTCTCTTCTGAGACTACCCAGTCCTGAAGACGCCTTTCACCTCCTGATGCATTCCTGACACCCCACGCCCTCCACCACAACTAACTGCACAGCGCTTCTGACCTTTTAATTTGAATATTACTGAACGTACCATCCCCAGCACTCTGGAGGGGTTTCTTAAAGACAGGATTCCCTCTTTGAAGACTCCCTCACCATGTCTGTACAACTAGGAACAAAGCAGGTGCTTCATATATGTTTGACTGGTATGCATGAAATTAAGGACCCTAACTTTCTTAAATTTAGAGAATATTTAGGCAGGTGCACTAGAAAAGGCACGAAAACAATTAAAAGTGGTATCACAATGAGGTCAGTGAGTGTTCACAGACAAGGCTCCACACACTGCTCACTCACGTTTGCCCACGGACGAGGGACTCCACGGCTGCCAAGGAAAGCAGCTCCGTGGTCCCTCCATCTGCACTGCGAGGATTTAAATCTCAGAAGCTATACAAAATAACTGCAAATCAGCCCAAACCTTAAAGGCAAGAAAATTTATTTACAGGCCCTAGAGCACTATAAATTTAAGACTGTTCTATTAAAATGCTTTTCTTGGCTTTCCATCAGATACTTGGCAAAAGTCTTTTTCCAATAGGTTCTTAATACTAAAGTTGGGGAAAAAAAGTTAAAACACATAAGAATGCTCTTCCTTAAGCGTTCCAGTTAAGTAAGTCCTTATTTTATCCTGCTTTAAACAACATCCAATACATTGGCTAGTCCCCTTCACAATATGGATTTATACATTCAGGAAAACTCAAACACAGCATATACAGTGCTTTTGAAAAAATATTATGATATTCAAAATATCCCATAAAGTGATTACACGTATCCCCAGGGCTCTCCCACTGGCCAAGGAGCCGGGCTGTGGATCAGAACCAGGGTTGCCTGTTTCACAGAAAGAACTCCAGGGAGCAGGTCAATGTGTTTTATTTAAGGGCAAGCAACCCAATACCTTTGTTTAGGGCAAGTACGAAAGCACGAGATTGGGAAACACAGCTTGGAGTGGCAGGTAGGGACTGGAGCGTCGGGGAGGAAAGGAGGCAGGAATCTTAGGCGGTTTTTAAGAGCCTTGAGAGTTCAGTTTATGTATATAAAAAATTTTCAGTTTCACAGTCGGGGGGGAAAGAATGACAGGCACTACAATATTGATTCTGGAAATTAGAAGTGAAATCTCTTCTGCAGTCTTTATATTTCTAGGGATGTGTCCAGTCTAAATGTCTCAAGTAATCACTTTTTAAAGACTATCTAATAAGCAGTTAGCCTGAATGACTGGGAAGTTCATTCTGATTTTTAGCCTCAGTCCACACGACACAGTGATTTGCATAATGTTGTGGGCAGCAAAGGAGATCATGCTCCCCGTCTGCCCCTCACATACTGCGCAGTCTTGGCAGGACCACCTCATGTCTCCTCACCCTCAGTTTCTTCACATTAAAACTTTACCTTCCTCTTCCAACCGCCTATCTCTCCACTCTCTTTAAAGAGTCTGCTTTGTAAACTGGTACATGCTTGGCATGGGGAATGTGAATGGACCCCAGTACAGGGAACCCTCAGAGAATATATCCGTCTGGGCTGCTGAGGTTTCTAGGCATCTGAGGATTGACATCTTTTAAGTGAACCACAAAAACACTTTTTAAAAATAAGAACAAACATTTTAGATAGAAAAATGTATAAAATACATGAGCCAATATACACACACTAATAATTTAAAGCTTTGCCTAAAGATTCAAAGGCCTCACAAGGAATAGCAATTTCTGTATTTTCTCCACTTTAAGAAACTATCAATATATTCAGTGTTCAAACTGAGGGTAAGACCCATTTGGGTCAGAAATTCAAAATATGAAAAACAAGCATGTACCTCTCTGAATCAAGGGTCTCTGCCATCTTACCAGGACACAGCCAGCACCCAGCGGGCGGGCGGGACGGCAAAGCCTGAAAAGCCTTGCAGCCAATATGCTGAGAGGTCTGTTTTTAAACTTTTCTACCTTCTCAATATGTGCCAGACTGGCAGATGAGTCATCTCAGAGACCTTCAAATTTGTGACTTCCAAACTACTCTGGTTATGGAAACTGGAGAACTCGAAGCATTGAAATTGTGTATGGACAAGATGAAAGGAGGGCCTTGTGTCAGGGACTCTCCTGGGAGTGAGGTGCGGGACACGCAGGTTCGCTGCTCTGCAGTCTGTGCGTCCCCCGCCCCCCACCCCCACCCCACCACAGCAAGGCCCAACTACCATCCGGTGGGTGTCGGTGCCACACGCCTGGGGCTTTATTTCCTTAAATAGAAGCATTTTGCCTTTTCCCTAATCAGCCCATTATATCTCCAAGTGCACCTCTACAGCTCAAATATTTGGTATGATTGGTAGGGAAATATGAAGGCAAACTGAGATAAGTCAGTGCAAGAGACTGAAGAGGAACTGCTATTTTAACTTACCTAAGCATTAAAGGTGAGAAAGAAAAGAAGATGCTGGATGTTTCTGCCACCTCAAAGGCTCCTGGTGGATTGAGTACAAAGAAGAGTTCAAAGGCAGGGCGGGCTCCTAACTTCCACCTCCTAGTGTGGCTGAGGTTAGAGGTCACTGCTGGTGGAGCCACTGACCAATAAAACAATGTTTGGAAACTCCACTCAACAGATAAACTGGGGATCCACTTACACCTTCCTCCCTATCCACACAAACATTTCTAACTATATGGTCTAGTGTCTACCCAGCCTTCCAAGATCCTGGACTGCTTTCCTTTCCATCGTGATAAGGGAGACTGGGGATATGAATGTTCTATGTGACCAAAGAAAAATATTCGTTGCGCATTCTTCCTGCCTTCAGTTGTGAGCAGGATGGTCGATGGGATTCTCCATCTTCAAGGCCTCCCACGAACACTACCTCCCCAATAAATCAATCCCTGTCCCACACCTTCTTCCTTCCACTTCAGACCCCTAACGTACTTTGGAAAATCTGCACCGTCTTCTCAACTTTCTTTGTACTCAGACCCATATGTCCACAAGATGACTGCCAGGCCTGCGTGAGTGAGGGTGGCGGACTTCTTATTGTCTCCCATCATCTTCCCTTGGGGGAAAACACTTAATTAGGGCTTCACTAAATTAATCAACTAGTTCATTTAGCTCATAGGACACTAAAAGGCCGACTGATACTGTTCTAGCTATTATCTTCTACTAATTGAAGGAACTGGCTCTCCACTTACCCATGCACAAACGGAAGCTCTAAGCCACCCGTGGCCCGGCCAGCGCCACGCGGGCCAGCTGCCCTCCTCGTTGTCGCCCTGCAGTAGATGACTGAGCCACAGGTTGTGCTTTTCTTCAAAAATCTTAGCTTAACTACACTTTCACTTACGTTAGGCTCCAGCCCTGTAGTTAACATTATGGCTGCTTCACTGTCACATCTAAGGTCAAAAGGACACTGTCACTTCTTGTTAGGTGAATGTGTGTCTGCCTTGGAGCACCCTAATTCCCGAGTCACGGTAAGGGCTCTGACCATTGTACACATCGGTCAGATTGCAGTCCTTCTGATCCTGAACTCTACTGCAGCAAAATGTTGCTGCAATACCTTCATCATCAAGATCCTACCCCAGATTTTGGGGGGTCAATTTGGAAACTTTAGCTCCATTCCATCTAGCAAAAGCAAAATCCTGCGCTAAGCACTCTTTCTCCTGCATCTGAAAGAATTAGTCTCTAGAGGGAGTGGCTATGAGGACAATGTTGGAGCAAAACACTAGAGCAGCTCCTGGCACTTAGGATTTAGGATTTCTTGGACACACTGAAATAGTCAACAGGAAAACGAGTCACTTAAAAGTGGATGGAGACCTCTGCTGGCTACAACTGTCCAGGCAGCCCCTTAAGCTAGTTCTGAGTTGCTCAGTAGGAAAAATCACTCTGTCCCTCAGTCTCAGGTCACTCTGACATGCCTACCAGGGCCTCTAGGGTACCAACCACTGATGCAGCAGGTATTTCCCTAAAAGTTTATGCCTGTCTTACAAAAAGATCAAAATTTGACCTCCTAAAAGTTTATGCCTTACAAAAAGGTCAAAATTTGACCTCCCCAAAGAGAATTCACTAAGGTGTGAAAATTTTCCAGAACAAGGTGTATGCTATTTTTTCAGTTATTCCTGACAAGGTCAGGTTAAACTGATGGATGGTAAACAGAGGGCAAAATGTCCAATGTAATCTGGAAAGGGTCCTACAGAACAAAAGAACTCTCTCTAATCTTAGAGAGATGAGACATTAACTATCAATAGAACAGCGGTTCTCAATCAAAGCAATTTTTTCCCACAGGGGACATTCGGCAATGACCAGAGACACTGCTGGTGTCACAACTCAAGATGAGAGTGTGCGCTGGCATCTAGTAGCTGAGCCTGGTCATCCTTCATACCTGTCCTGGAATCACTCCAACCAGACACTCTCACCTATGGTTGAGATCAGTCCAGTCTAGAAATGTGGGGCTGGAAGAAGAAAAGAGGTCATTTTTGGAACAGAGAACACCTGGAGTGAGGGAAGCAAGCTAAATGAAGCACTGCAGTGGAATGAATGCTTCAGAAGGTCTGAGTGTGCATGGAGAAAAGGGGCATCTGGAGGCAGAAGAGGATTTAGAAAGGGAGGCAGGAGGTGTCATGACCCGCCTCCTTTGCAGGCTGACATAACACAGGGTGTTCACCACCAGAGCAGGTAACTGGCCCTAACGACCAGAGGTGTTCAGGAGAAGAGATGACCTTAATTATCAGTGTTGTTGAGGAGAGTAATATTCTCTCTAAGAATAAGAGTTTCAGAGTTTTCAAACAGCTGAATGGAAAATGAGAAATGACCTGGCCACCCTTCGTTTCATAAATAAGGACTCAAAAGCCCAGGGACCCTTGGTGACTTGTCACGGTCACACGATCCATAGGGACAGAGCCAGGGCACAAACCCAAGTCCTTTGACTCCAAGTATGTCTCTTGGAACCCAAATAACCTGAAAGCACACTGTTTTAAATGGCGTTTGGTCACTCCTTCTCAATGGCTCTATGACGCCAAGTGGCCTCTGAAAACGACCAGCCAAGCTTGTCTCAGCCTGTGGCTCCCACGCTGTGCTCCTACAGAACAACGGCATTCTGTGAGTTAGCCCCAGCCAGATTCTGCTCCAAAAACCAAATGATTCTCTCTCTACATGAAGGTGGGGGGTTTTCTCCACTTTTTTTTTTTAGACTATAGTCTAATAACAGAACATATCTGCTTTAGCAGACAATTCTGTATTTAGTTATGTTAGTAAATGAAGAAGCCATAAAAATACAAGGAGCACAAACATTGGGACTCTTCAAATAGCATCTTCTTCTGCACACGTTGCAAGAACCATGGGTTTAGATCAAGATTTGAGAGATCTCTAGACCAATTTTCCGATTCCCTAAAATTTAGATGAGGTCATGAGTTGAGTGACAACTGGGGAGCCCAGAAACTGAAAATGAACATGAGTATGTTATGAAAAAACTACAGGGAGGCTGAAATCAATCTTTGGTTTGTTTTCAAAGCAGAATGCTCAACTATTTTACAGATTTAAGGTCCAGAGAAGGCAAATCCTTGGCCTTCAGAGTTAGCAGCCGGCGGAGCTGGCATTCAATACAAGCAGGTTGAGATAAGAACCTAAGGCTTCATTGTTGTGGATGAGACCCTCTCTTTGGTTTAAGAAGCTCAGTCGGAATAAAGAAGGTGGCCTGAACACACCCACTAACTTCCACTCCTCTCTAAAACCCAAATGACAATCAAGGGAATTTTTTAAAATTGAGGCATAATCGCTCTAAGGTAAAGACAATAGCAGACAAGGTAACAGCAACAAATTACGGGAGCTGAAAAGCAGAAGTGGCAGCTGCCTCTTCAGGCCCATGAGTGCTGTGTCAAACCCAAATTCTACTGCAGAACCCCAAGTGGGGGAGAGGCGGGGCTCAAGGCAGGAGGAGGAAGTGAAGGTATTTAAGAAGGTGTCAGAAGCCCAGATCCCCTCCCCAGTCCACAGCCGGGGGACGACCCTGCCCTCAGCCGGAGGGAGGCCTGAGACTGTTCTGCGGTCCAGGTTAAACGTGGGCTCTCTGCCTGCGGGTGGGGCTGCCAAGGCGAAAACGGGATGCGTGGCACAGCTCCACACTCGATGCTGAGAATCTCTCGAACCTTTCCTCCTGCCCGTCTCCTACATGGACGATTCTGATCGAAATAAAAACTTTTGAAATCCATTTAAAGAAATAAGCACAGTACTAATATCAGGATAATCTTTTTAATTTTTTAAAACTCCCTTGACATTTAAGCCCAACTAAATATTTTCAGGACAAAGGGAAGCTGGCCTGAACAGGACACCCAATGGAGTGCTTTTGACAGCAGAGAGCAGCCCAGGGAAGGGGCGCCAGAAGGTGGAAGAGAGACTTGGGGAGGGAGGCCGGAGCATCGAAGTGTTGGAGGGGAAAGAAACCGGGGACCCGGGCCAGGTTAGACGACAGCATTCTCGGGGTTAACAGTGATGCGCAAGCATCGCCCAGAAATGCTCCAGCCTCTATGACTGTCCTAGTCACTACAACCAACACCTGCTGTGACACAGCCTTCCAGGGCTTTGCATCTGGAACACAAGGCTATGGTGTGACCCCAAAGTCACAGCAGGCTTCCCTCAGAAAGTGTTTGTAAATCCGATAGTTATTATAGCGAACCTTATGTGACCAGCTCACCTAAACTGTTTCCCTCTCTCTGGTCTGGCGGGGTCATGTAGTGTAGGAGACAGACCCCATTGGTGCAATCAGCTGCTGCTGCTCTGTGCCCACTCGGTCAAGGGCACCCCTATACATCACCAGGTCACCTCCCCAGCAGAGCTGCTGGGCCTCTTACCTGTCTCTGCATTTCTTCAATTTGTCTTTGGGGGATGCTCTGCAAAATGCCGTATACATCTGACATCTTTTCTTCTGGCACAACCACGGATGCTCTGGAGAAAACAACAGGACAATTCATGTTGGTACAGCCCATCTCACGGAGCACCTCCATACACATCACCTTGTCTAATTCTTACAAGCAGAAATAAGAAACCTTCTTTCCCCCCCATCCCCATCCCACACTGGTGAGCGGTGCCTGTTCCTCCCAGTCCCCTCACGCCAACCTTCTCCAAGGTCCATTTTCACCCCTCCCCTCACGACTGCATTTGTCGTCCCTCCAGCCCACCGGAGCACTCCAGCCACCCTGGCCCTTTCAGTCACTCAACCACACAGGCTCTGCCACAACACAGGGCCTGTGCATGTGAAGTCCCACCTGCCAGGCACGCTCTTCCTGCCTGCCCACTCGGAACAAACAATGACCTTTCTCCTTTAGCTAGACTGTGTATCCAAATCCATTTATTCACTCAGCATATATTTATGGAGACCCTGTTGGGAACTAGGTCCTGGGAATACAATAGCGAACAAAACAGGCGAGGGTGGCCTGGGAATCCCTGAGAGAGCCATGAGACTACCTCAGGGGAGAGCGCTCCAGGAAGAAAGACTAATAAATGAAAGGCTCTGAGAAAGCAGTGTGTCGGGAATGTTCCGGCAACTGCAAAGAGGCTGGTGTGGCTGGCAAACAGTACAGAAGATGGGGAAGACCAGGAGGTGAAGAGACATAGGAGGGAGAGCCACAGCAAAGCACGAAGGGCCTCGCAGGCCACCGTAAGCGCATGGGCTCTGACTGAGCTGGAAAGCCATCGGGAGGTTTCAGGTGAGGCATGGTGCGATCGGACTATGTTCCAACAGACTCACCATGCCTAAAGTGTGAGAAAAAACTACTGATGGCAGGACCGGGAGCAGGGAGGGCAGCTAGAGACCACCGCCAAATCTGGGCAGGAGATGCTGACGAGGGAGGAACTGATGCAAGTGGTGGGAGAGGAGAGCCAGTGGGATCTGCTTACAGATTAGATACGCTGCGTAAGGGAGAGGGAGGACTCAGCAATGACTTGCCCTTTGTGACATTTAGCAGTTTGTCATTATACTTGTATAAATTAATTTATTAAAATCAGAAGCCCCCTCCCCACTCTAGACCAGTCCATTGGGATGGAAACCGCGCCTAGTTCCACTCACTAGCATACCCTGAGCATCTGGTACACTGCTTAGCGCACACACACAGTTAGCACTTAATAAATGTTTGCTAAATGAATACATGATTTTGACTGTACAGATGGGAAAACTGAAGCTCAACAAAGATTAAATGATTTGCCAAGATTGCAAAGCCAGCCAGTAACAGAGCTGATAATCTTAACACATGCCTTCCAATGGCAAATCCAGAGCCTTCCCACCACTTCTCCATAATTCGACTACCCAAGCAGACCTAGCTTCTCACGGAAATATCTTTTCACACTCAGCTCAGGGTCAATGCCTCCGTAAAGCCCTCGCCATCTCCACGCCAGCAGCGGTACCTGTCTCCTCACTCTGCTCCGAGCTCTCCACCCTGCTAGGGCTGCGTCTCATCACAGTATTTGGTAATTACTGGTTTACTTGTCTACCTCCTACCAACAGAGCCATGAGCTTTTTGGAGGTGAGGTTTGCCCTTGATCATCCTTGAATCCCCATACCTAACACAGTATGTGGCAAATAAAAGGCACTTGACAATGTTTTCACGGATGTATAAATGGCTGAAGCGGCTCATCACTTCTCTAACATATAAAGAATTGCATAGCCTCCTGTCCCAGTAGGCCCCCTTCTCCGTTCCGGGTTTCCATCGCCCCCGTGCATGCATCTGTTACAGCACTTAACACACAATATTATGACCGGTTTGTCTTCCTCACTAGACTCTAACCTCCTTGATAGCAGAGACTATATTATTCACAGTAGGCTTTCCAATAAATGTGAGATGAATGAATGAATACACATGCGAGTGAATGCTACTTAAATTGCTCAGTATCCAGAGTGATCAGACCAGGATAGAAATATCAAAAAAAGCTGGGAGAAGAGAAGCAATTAAGCACTTAAGACCACATCAAGCCTGAGAAGTATACACAAAAGGAACGAATTTTCAATCATCTTTAACCTCCAGGTCCTAGGGAAGTGAAATAACGCGAGACTTGCAGGCTTTTCTGTTGGTTACAGCGCTGACAGCTGCAACCAGCAGAACCTCCGCCTGTCCAGCCGTATGCGGGAATGCTGCTAAGCTTCCGGCCACGTGGAGGCACCCCTCCGCCAGCTAGTCACAGCAGGCAGACTCCGTGCAGACCCCAGAGCACTGGCTCTCAATGGGGCTACAAACTGCACGTGGGGGGCTTCAAAACCCAGCATTCCTGAGGACAAAGCCCAGGCATTTTTAAAAGTTCTGCAGGTAAGTATATTTTACAGTCTCTACAAACCACTGCTTTTGGCCAAGAGTTGGTAAATGCTTTCTGTAAAGAGCCAGAGAGTAAATGTTTTAGGCTTTGTGAGCCATATAATTTCTGTGGCAACCACTCAACTCTGCCATTGCGGCACAATAGCCACAGACAATATGTAATGAAAGGGCGGGGCTGAGTTTCAGTAAAACTTTATGTATAAAAACTGGCAATTTGCCATATTTGGCTCACAGGCCTCAGTGTGCCAACCTCTGGGCCAATGGACTGACTCCTGAAGGAAAACATAGCAAAACAATCTAAAGAAGCAGTTCTCACACCAAGGGATGCATCACAAGTACTAGCATCATCCACACAGAGCTGCTCGTGTAAAGCTTTGTAGAAGGTGGCACCCACCTCTTCCAGTCAAGAACTTCAGAAAAAGGCAAAATGTAGGAATCTGCAATGACGACGGGGACACAGCCAGCACGCAAGATGTCACTCAACACCGCCTGGCCCAGCCGAGCTCCACGAAGGACCATGCAGAAAGTAGCCTCCTGCAGGAACAGAAGCAGAAAAAGGGGGATTACAAACCAATTTTGCTGACCCGCATACTCGGATCCCTGCAGACCATGAAGTTCTCCTGAAGGCTGAAGCCAAGCGACACTGAGGCATCCTGACACAAAAATGCTACAAGATAAGAGCTTGCACCAACAAAACTTCAAAAGTTCACTGGCTGCAACATTCCACATTTCTGCCCTTCAGCATCACTTCAGTGCCTCCTCTGTTGATACCCTGAAAATGTGAACCCACGTCCAGGACTTCCTCTGGACATTCACCAGTACGACTCCCCACAGGCTGGTCTCCTTCGGCTCCAGCGTACCACGTAAATGCACTGAGGCGCACAACGGCTGGACGTCACACTTACCGCAGCCCACCACGTAATGGAGTTATTTTGTCTGGGCACTGGGCTCTCTAGAGGACCCCCTAAAGGGAAGGTATGAAATCTCGTTTCATCTTCCCACTCCCCAGGGTATCTGGCAGTGTGCTTTGCAAGCAAGGAGATACTCATTTCATGAATGCAATGGCTTTGAAAACATGTTAAGACAGATACCTTCTATTTAGAAAAATAAATCAAACAAAATGCAAAATCTCAAAAGATTTCTTCCCCACTCACTTCCTCAATGTGGGGAACATTTGAGGAAATAAGAGATGCACAGGGGAAAACAGTTGCAACAGGTAAAACAAAATAAGAAAGAACTATAACAATCAGTTTCTCCCAGTTTTTGCCTCTTTTAGGAGAAAAAAAATTTCAAGGACAAGCTATTTAATCTTTAAAGCTAGAGAAAAGGAACATTTAGAAGAAAATGTGGAGAAACTCAATATGCCAAACTCCTCTGGGGACAAACGAGGAAAGCAGCAGGGGGCGAAGAAGAGCGTCCGTGGCAGCACCCGGAGGTGCAGGTGGACAGCCCAGCCGGCCCCGTGGAGTCGGCGTCCAGATGCAGGCGCACGTGCTGATAGCCATTCTTCCTGTCTAGACAAAGGTTACTATAAATACGCCCGTTCACAGCACCACCGTTATCAGTCAGACATTCCAGAGCAGATGCAGCCCTTTCTACAGGAAAGTATTTTAACAATCTCAGCATGGGCCAGTTCTCTTTGGAGATGAAAAAAAAAAATCACACCAGCTCCTTGATATTTCTCCTTGAAGTAACCTGTCTGCACTTTAAATATTTAAGTGAACAAAACTCAGTGGCTCCTTTCCTAGCCCCCATGCTCTTGGAATGCCAAATATCCTGCTTATAACACACCCCCAAGGGACTGCTTTGCTGGCGGTTATGAAAGTACCGCCACTCCCCTGATTTAGGTACAGGACCAGTTGGGCATGCTAAGGTGGGCAGAACACCAAAAAACAGAACAATGACTAAAAAATAAAAGCCTCTGCTCCCAGGAAAGCGGGTAGCCTTGCGGGGTAGCACACCCAGAGGACACACGCTGCCACTTACAAAAGTCTGACTGGCTTACGAATACAGGGGTGAAAGCACAAGGCATCTGCCTACTTTGTCTACGTGGCTTCTTTGCAAAGCTAACACATCTGCATTTTTGAAGTATAATGAGGATTTGAAAGGAGTGTGAACGCTCGCAGGCCAAGAGCTCTGCGCAAATGTGCCAGACGTGGGGAGGCACCCGCGTGCCTGCACAGCCAGCACAGGGCGATACAGCACTTCCTTCTCCCCTCGGGGAGTTCTCCTAGGGCAAGTAGAGAACGGCTCCTGTTGGGGTTAATTTCACTCTGTTGGACGTGACCTCCACTGAGCCTTTAGAGGGAATGAGTGGCACTCACCTGCAGCACCTGGGGGTACTCGAAGACCTGGTGCTGGTGGCAGCGCTTGCGGATGGAAAGGACGCCCTCGGAGAGGTTGGAGCACTTATCTAGCACCAGCACGGACGCTCCGTGCGTGGCCTGCAGGGCCTCCAGGTCCTCTCGGTACTCGGGATGGAGAGCCAGCTGAGCCGACAGGAGGAAGTATCGCCGGGGCCTACGAAGGAGGGAAGAGGTGACCGCGAGCCGCCGCTGGCATGTCAGTCAAGGGGAGGCACACTCTGATGCTGACCACACGGCAGGAAGTGTTTTCTCACCAGTCTTCACATCCCCTGATCTTGGGGGGGAATAACACTTTGTAGCATGGCTGAATGTTCAAAATACTATATACTATATGAGAGTAAGGTATGACTCATTCACGTATTATGCAATAGTTGAGAATTTTATTTCGAAAACGTTCTTAATGTTTTGAGAAAATGCTTACAATATGCCAAGCTTAGAGAGCACCCTACAAATATGGGTGTATGTTGAAAAAGAAAAAAACTGACAGGTTGGTTGACTGGCTGGTTGACCGAAAGAAACATCGACATGTTATCATTAGTCATATCTGATTCTCTGACTAGAAAAAGAACTGAGAGCTGGCAGCACCCTTCAAACAGGAAAAGAGGGAAACTTAATGGGTAGCCCCAGCTGTCAAACCAAGAGAGATGAAAGACTGCCTCTGGCTGTTGAATGGCGTCCTTACCCTGCAAGGGACAGAGAGCGCCCACGGAGAAGGCCACCTGGACATGAGCCAGACCAAACTGGTAAGTGAGAACAAGTGAAAAAAATCCCTACCAGAGGATGGAATCAGTCTCAACATCTGAATAGTGGGGATGCATAAAAGAAAACAGGGTGAGGAAAGGATCCCACAAGGGTCTGGTGTCATTAAGATCTCCGGGAGAGATGAAAATACGGACACTCCATTAGTAAGCCAGAAGGGCAAAATGAGGGGGAGACCAGATGGTAATTCCCTCCTAGAAGGCAAGACTTCTGGAAAACAGAGAGGTTACAGAGCATAAACACTACACAGGTTGAGAGACCACTAGAAAAGAGTAAGATAAAGCAGGCTCCAGGAAGAAATGAAACATCCATCACACCTGGAAGCGGTACTCATTTAAATCTACCTCTAACTGGTACAGACCAGGGGAAATGCAAGGGCTATGCATCTCATAGGCTGGGTGCTGACACAGCCTGTTCCGAAGGAACCACCAAGGACCTATACTCTGTAAACTGTCTCTCTCTTTTTTTCCCCTTGCTTTGGGGAGAAAGGAAGGGTATTTGGTTTTTTTGGGTTATTTTTAGATTCTTAGACTTATTTCAAGGTTTATACATCCAAAGCCAAAGAAAGACCAATCATTCTCTGGCAGAGATCGTCACTTTTACTGAGCATCAAGCTTCAGGTCCAAACACACAGAGCACGAATGGGAAGGTGAACACTGGCCTAGCCAGCCACATCAGCGGGACAGACTCCAGAGAACAGAGTGAAACGCACCACAGCCAGATCACTCATAAATAAATCCTCAGAACCATTTCTTTTGGTAATTTCTTTGCACAACTAAACTAAAAGCAAAGGGCATTTCTCACACCACAGTGAGCAAAGAAAGAAATAAGCAGAGTCCCTAGGACCTCACTGTCCAATAGCAATTAGCCACATCAGGCCATTTAAATTAAAATTAATTAAAATTTGCCCTGGCTGGTGCAGCTCAGTTGGTTGGAGCATTATCCTGTGACCAAAGGGTGGTGGGTTCACTTCCCAGTTAAGACACATACCTAGGTTGCCGGTTCAATCCCCGGTCCAGGTGTGAACAATCCCTGGTCTGGGCCCCTAGAGGGGGCAACCAATCAATGTTTCTCTCAGATGGATGTTTCTCTCTTTCCCTTCCTCTCTCTGAAAGCAATGAAAAAGTGTCCTCGAGTGAGGATAAAAAAATTTTAAGAGTTTTTTTATTACAAATCAGAAAACTTTTTATTTAGAAATTATAGTGAAAAGTTATACACTGAGTTTAGGCTAAATGGCCTCTAAGGTCGGTCCTATCCCTAAGACTGGTGCATGGTACTTGCTGGATGTTTCTGAAGACTTTCTGCTTAAGTAGAGCCGTTAGCATGAAACTGGTGCTCTCCGCCATCTAGAGTAAGAACAGACGTGCTGGCCTCCAAGAGGACATCCCTGCAGGAGGAGGGTGTCCCTGCAGGAAGAGGGTGTCTGTGCAGGAGGAGGCTGTCCCTGAAGGAGGAGGGCATGTCTGCACGACAAGATGGCCCACGTGGAGTGTCGAAGCCCTTGTGTGGTGAGACCTTCCACTTGGCGAAGAGCAGGGAGGTGGCTCAGCATGGAGTACGAGAGCCCAAAAAGGGGGACCAAGGTCTCTGCACTGCGGGTAGGGGCAGAGGCAGCTGCCGCAACCCAGCATGGGGTGCTGGCGACCATGGGGCTGGCATCTCTGATGCCCAGGTTTGGAGGGCATCTGGGAATCTGCAATAGTGTCAGAGCCCAGACGGGCTGAAAGAGCACCCCACAAGTTGTGGGGAGGAGGATGGCAATGGGGATATTACCCCAGTGTGGGGTGCTGGAACCCAAAAAGGGTGAGGAGGGTATCTGTGCTTGGGGGTGGCCAGTGGAGGGCAGGGAGCAGCTGTAGGAGCTCCATGTGGGGAGGGGCAGGTGTTGGATCTGAATGACAGTAAAGAGGGCACCTGGGCAGTGAGGTGGGGGCAGTGGCAGCAACAGAATTTTGGTTACATGGGAGAGGGCTGATCACAGAAGTAAAGGTATTGAGGATAATGGGAACCAGATTTCTGACTGTCAGAGAAGGGAGTTCCCAATACGGATTGGAGATACCGACAGAGGTACGTGGTGTTCAGTATGCACACGTTCAGAGAGAGATTCACCCACATCGACACCGAACTGAATACAGATGTTAATGTGCAGTGCTCAGGGGACCTCTCAGGTAACAAAAGGCTCAAAAGACCATGGCTTAGACTTCACAGCTCAGAAACAAAAGTCCACTCCAGAGGGTCAGTCGCCAGTGCCGCTGGATCCACCCCCCCCACACACTGCTCCATTTCCAACACACACGTGCACACGTGAGCAACCGTCTAAAACCGCTCGCCCGCTCCATGCTGGCTCCCCTGGCCTGACAGATGGCCGACAGAGCATGCCCGCTCTAGTTTTCAGCAAACAAAGTGTGCAGGTGGAATTTGTTTTTCTTTTCAGGACTGAAGTTACTAGCTATGACTTTCATGTTCCCTCCCAGCAGTGCCGGTATCTAAGTTTAAGCAGTATCTAAGTTTAAGAGAAACCACGCTGAGAATTTCAAGTCTCCCTCATAGTAACAGTTGCAAACTCCCAAGTTAGTTCCTTTTAGAGAGAAAATGACAAGAATTCCAGCTGAGGCCAGCACAACTGTGAGAAGCAGCTATCAATAGCAACAACTCTCAGCTTCCCATTGAAAAAAGAGAGAGAGATTTAAAATAAAAATAAAAAACAGAGCTCTTGCTACTCCATATAGCCCTCAAGAGATGTGGGAATTCCCTTAAAAAGCAGCTCTCACAAAGAGCAGCCGATCCCAAACCTGCCATGGGGTCACCCGCCCCCACCCCCCACCCCTGAGTCCCTGGAAAGGATGATGAGTCTGGAGCCCCTCGTCTTTGCCTTGTTTTTTTTCTTTTCTGACTTTGTTTTATGGAGGCGGGGTGAAAGGGCATGAGGTTGTTTATAAAAGAAACGCCCCAGCGGCAGGGCCCAACTGTGAGTTCAGATGCAGAAGTCCAGTCCCTGACCATGCCCAAGGCAGCCTTGAACTTTCTGCTGCTGCCCCTGAAGATACACTGTGTGGTATCTAGTCAGTGAACCGCAGAACCTCAGAGATTCACTGAGACCTCCAGTGATCTCACTACAGATCTCAATGTCAGTTTGATTA
Organism: Anoura caudifer; assembly: GCA_004027475.1. NCBI lineage: Eukaryota > Metazoa > Chordata > Mammalia > Chiroptera > Phyllostomidae > Anoura > Anoura caudifer. Next base: position 43,634 of record PVKU01000905.1, on the reverse strand, counting down.
TACATAACCTGTAGAGAGATTCACTAAGAAAAATGGTCAATGTAGCAGTTTAAGTCTTTGGAACAAATTATTTAAAAATAATTTTTACTGTTCAGAGTGATTTGTTCTTTTTTTATTGTCTTTTTTAACTTGTCACATCAAAATTTTATTTTTTTAATTTAAATTATATTTTATTGTTTATGCTATTACAGTTGTCCTGGTTTCTCTCCCTTTGCTCCCCCTCCACCCAGCACCCCACACTCCCTCAGGCCACCCCCAAACCACTGTCCACGGGTCATGCGTGTATGTTCTTCGGCTACTCTGCCCATGCTGCTCTTTACATCCCCATGGCTGTTCTGTAACAACCAATGTGTACTTCTTAACTCCTTCACCTTTTTTGCCCATCCCCCTGGTTTCCCTCCCATCTGGCAACCATCAAAATGTTCTCTGTATCTATGATTCTGTTCCTGCTCTGATAGATATGTATTTATTGCCATTTTATTGTTCATACTTTTGATCTTCTTCTTAAAGATGACCCTTTAACACTTCATATAATCCTGGATTGGTGGTGATGAACTCCTTTAGCTTTTTCTTGCCTGGGAAGCTCTGTATCCGAATGTCCTTCCATTCTAAAGGATAATCTTAGTTGTAGGTCCTTCCTCGCTTCTCATCACTTTGAATATTTATTGCCAGTCCCTTCCAGCCTGCAAAGTTTCTTTTGAGAAATCAGTTGACAGTCTTATGGGAGCTCCCTTGTAGGTAAGTAACTGCTTTTCTCTTGCTGCTTTTAAGATTCTCTCTCTATCTTTAACCTTTGGCATTTTAATTATGACGTGTCTTGGCATGGGTCTCTTTGGATTCATCTTGTTTGGGACTCTCTTTGGTATGTTTTCTGCCCTGGATTAAGTCTGAAGGGAGGTAAGGGTCCTAAACCACATGAGAGAGCTAAATTATACCAGAGAGATTAGATAATACAGAGTTTGGTTCTAGCAGCCTTAGGAAAGACAGAGGCCCAGATGCGGCCAAGCTGACCCGACAGCCCTGACCCTCACCAGCACACTCTCTGCCTCGCCCAGGCCTTCTCAGCCACATGCTGCTGACACTGGGGTCCAATGATTCTTTGGCGTGGGGAGCTGCCCTGAGCGGATGCCAGGAGAATGCTACGGCAGAACAGAGTTAACGCAGCAGGCCTGACTGTTCTCCTTTGAAAGGCTGGCCCTTGGCTAACGTATGGGAACTTTGGTTTGGGAGACGTCCCGCCACCCCCAGAACTGGTAAGAACTGTGCCCACGCTGTTTGTACGAACAACATGGTACACACCGAACACCTGCTTTTCCCCCTGGGAGTCTGGAATTCTGGCACATGCCAAGCACTGACTGCCCACAGAGAAAGCCTGGGTGCTGAGTTCCTAACACGCTTCCCTGTTGGCAACATGTCGACACACTGTCACAACTTGTTGCTGGGGGAATGAAGCCCCTCCTGTGTGACACCACTGGAAGGGACCCATGGACGCCTGCAGGTGTTTCCCTGGACTTCACCTTGTGCATCTTTCCCTCCGCGGACTACATTTTGTATCTTTTTACCATAATAAACCGCAGTGTGAGCACAACTACATGCTGAGTCCTTCTGGCAAATCACTGAAACACTCACCCTCGGTCATTACAGTAAAACACGGCTCCGTATGTTGCCTAATGTTCCCAGGGGGACAAAATCAGCCTAGCCATTCTTAGTCCAAACAGGCTTTCAATAAAGGTTTGAGTTGAACCGAAGTGAACTGAACTGAATTAAATAATTTCCAGAACTTCAGGAAAAATAAAGCAAAGGGTTAAAAAACTTTAAAAAATCCCACAACTGACTTAAATTTAAGTAAATGCTCAAAGAAATAGAAAGCAGAGGAGTAAACTTTTTTCAAGTTCAATGGACTTTTCTCTGCTTCATTACAGTTATTCACATCTAGTGCTGCATGAATGTGCCAAATTAGGGTACCAGGTCCATGACAGAAACGTGCCCCGCCCTGAAGGGTACAAGCTGCACTAGCACAGAGCATCCTTTCTCAATCTACGCACAGAGAGCGACAGCTAATAGGTACTGGGCTTATTCTGGGGGTGATGAAAATGTTCTGGAATTAGATAGAGACCACTGAATTGTATCAAGTCAGCCCACTGTACACCTGAAGCTTACACAGCGTTATACATCCATTATACCCCAATTTTTTAAAATTCACTGAATAAAAGAGTGAATTTTATGGTATATAAATTATCTCAATTATAAAAATAAAATAAGTCAACTCAGGGAGTCCACTAACAGAGAAATACCCAGAAAGTGGATCTAAGCAACAAGCTCATGAACAGTCCAATCTTCCTTTGCACTTCTCGGCATTTGCACAGGGTAGAGTAAAAGGCATTTTGGTCTCACCTGGGACTTTTTTATATGTCATCTAAATAACAAATTTGCTACATCTGAAGTAAGTTCCATAATGTGGTCCCAGACCACACTACAGGGCACACACACACAGAGGAGAGAAATGCCTTCACTTCAGAGAGGGTCTCTTCACAGAGTCCATAAAGGCTTCCACGGGGAAGTCTGGGATGCTTTGAGAACGATTCCTGTGGTCTCAAATTATTGCCTTGAGACTCACTCTAAGCCTAAATGCTGTATATAGGCTTTTAAATCTCAGCCAGTATATTTCTAGGGGGCAATGTACAAATGAGTTGCCTTCATACAGGAGCACCTGGCACACAAGTTATCATCACGTTTTTTTAAAGTTCATTGACAGTCTCACAATGAATGAGCACAACTTAAACAGATTATAGCAAAAAATGGGAGACAGAATGCCCCGTACATCCACACTGTCAGCTCTTTTCAACTACTCACATGTCAAAAATGTGAGCCAAGCACGAAGGACATAGCAGTTAAAAAACGGACCAGGCACCAGCTTCACTGCCACTACAATATCCAAAATCCAAAGGAGGGGCTTTGAGCAAGTCTCCAAAATGGGGCACAGCGCACCGTGCCCCAGTGGAGCGCAGGCTTGCGATGGGTGCAGACAGCAGAACAGCCGGGGTCCAGGGGCTAGGAAAGTGCCCCTCGAGTAAGTGGTCTTCAAGTTGAAACCTAAAGAACAAGTGGGTCAGTAGCCTGATGAAAATGAGAAGAAAGAAGAAAGTTTTGTAGCCCAGAAAAACTGAAAGAGTAAAGCTTGTTCTAAAAACTAAAAGAGAAAAAAAAAGCTAAAGATGGAGACAGTGGTCCTGTGACAGAGGGGCCTGAAAGACCTTTTCGTGAGTCTGGGCTTTATCCTAAGGGCCACGTGAAGCCCACAGTCAGACTGGAGGGCAGCAAGACCAGAGGCCAACTGGGAGGCCATTTCAGCAACAGGGAGCAATGACAGTAACTGGCACATGGTGGGGACAGGGCAGACGGAAAGGGTAGACAGAGCTAAGAAATATTCAGGATGTAGACTCAGTAAGACTTAACCTTCCGGCATAGCAGTAAGGGAGAGGAAGGAGCAAAGGACGCCGTGTAGACTCTGATTTGGAAGGCCTGGCAGGCAGCACTGCGCGTTTACTGAGAGAACACTTGAGGAACGAACAGGATTGGGGCGGGGATGGCAGTCGCAAGGAGCCTGAGCTACAACCGATGCTTTGGTTGCTGTGATGCTGTCCAGGCTGAACACAGTCGGTACCTCACAGCACACCTGGTCATGCCGAGTGCAGCTTACCCGGGCCCTCTCTCTGGAAGGTCCACCTCAGCGGACAGCGGACTGTAGACAGGAATGCTGACATCGTAGCCTTGCCGGTAAGTCCACGTAGAAAAGCCACCACCGGCCAACAGAGCCCTGAAAGCAAAAAGTTTTGTCAAACAGTAAGAAAGGAGGTCTTCACTCTGGTAAGTTCTGTAGAAAGGGATGGGAGTACGGGTAAGTCCTCACGTAGCGTCATGGGTAGGCTCTGCTCTGCGACCATAAGCAAAGCGACACGTAACGAAACCAATTGTACCACAGGCTGATTGACGTAAACCAGAGCTGAGCTCCTGTTGCACCTCATCAATGTTATAAGGAGACAAAGTCGAACGAAATGACATTATGCAAGGACCTGCTGTACCTGAGTCGTACCCCCAACAGCAGCTCACGTGCACTCAAGCATTCTCCCAGACAGACACTGTGCTAACTGTCTGCCGTCGCATCTCCTGGGCATCACTGCGCCCTGTCCCCGAGGCACCGGCCTTCCCCCAGAGGCCCAGTAGGCTTTCCTTCCTTTCCATTTTTAAAAATGTATCCCAGCCCAGAGGACACCCTCTGAATAGCCCCTCTACTACCGTATTCAGATCCCATTCACCTCTCCCAAAAGTCACACCCTGGTCTTAACCACAGTTCCAGTAACAGGAATAACCACAGGTCCGCAGAGAAGACCAGCCGGGCGGTCACTCCCCTACTCACTGACTAGAAGAATCTTGGGTGACAACAGGCACAGAAAGCAGCTGTGACATCTCAGGCTGCATATGCTCCAGCTTCTCTCCAATCCCAGTCCCTGCCCCAAGCGGTTCTTCCCCCCCACCCGCCGTCCCAGGGCTACGCATGAACCTTGCGGCCTCTCCTCGCAGTCACCGCCCATTCTGGCTGCTCAGTCTGGTTTACCTGGATCCCTACACAGGAAGCAGGACCCAGAGTTGGACATTCAGTGCTTCTCGCGCAGTGTGCATGCACCAGCTTCTATTCTCAATTAGAAAGCTGTGAACACGCTGTTTTAATTGGATCCAGCAAGCAGCAGAATGGCACTTCATCAGAGAAAGGAAGCAGGTGTCGATCACACCGACTTTCACTGCTCTCTGTCTTTGGGATCCCAAAGCCATCAAAATCACTTCCTGGGGCAAAGTTTTGCCAGTTCCATGCACCACACAGTCTAAACCTAAATGTCTAAACTGAGAAACCACATTTTTTGCAATATTGATTGCTACCAACCCCGTCAGCCCCAGCCCTGATGACAGCGTACATTCCCTTCCAACATGACCGGTTAGAGTTCAAAGAATTTCAAACCACCCCTGGAAATCCCGGTCTGCTTGTTTAAGCTTTCTGAAACCAAGAATTGGTTAGTGAGGTAATGTACAGGCTAAAAAAATCGCTCCAGCTGCCAGTCTACTCTGTAAAACTCAATGACTATTCTTAACACCAACATACGGTCTTATTTTTCCTGATCAGCATTCAGCAGTGAATGCATCCAATATGAATTTGGGCAGGCTCCACGACCGCAATGGCAAGCAGACCATACGGGCTCCCACAACCTCTGTGCAGAGAAGCACACGGGCAGGCGGTGGGCAGTCCAGGTGCACCAGGGTTGTGGTGAGTAGGTCACTACGCCCACAGCCCAGAGGAGAGGGGTGTGTGTACACATACCCCTCTCCTCTGGGCTGTGGGTGTGAAAGGAAGCAGGGCCTATCACACTAACTTTTACTGTTACTCTGCCCCTGAGGCCCCAAACTGAACTCTGTTCCTGGACGGTAAGGTATGGGTTATGCACCGGTAATTGAAAAGCATGCAATTCAAAGCGTGTCTTATGTCATAGATCACACACTCGATCTCCATTCGTCATCTCGGAAAGAGCCACGACTGCCATTAGTCACACAGACCTCACACCAGCCCTGTTGTCGACAAGACTTTGACTTTAAGTCACTGTATCTTCTTCTGCCAATGTTTCCACAACATTATAATGGAGAAAATATTGTAAGCATCCCTTGCTTTTAAAAACACATGTTTTACATTGACTGAAAAATGAATTTCGGAGAAGCACATTCTGTTTTCCCATTATGTATCCCCAAACTGGAGACCAGTTCCAAAGCTGCAGGAGAGGAGGTAGAAAACTTGCAGCTAAAAAAGTATCGATATGATGATCAGACTCATGCCAGGCTGTGAGGGATCACTTGGAGTGCCCTCCAGCATGGGCAGCCCTTTCCCGGACTTCCTGACTCTAGGTCATCTCCTCTGCCCCCGAACCCTCCCCACGGCCTCTGGTACTCACGGTGCCTAGCCCAGGCCCTTGCTCAGATGTTCTCCTAGTCTCCTCCTCCTTTCTCAGCATCTGAACACAGTTCCTCTGCAAGTTCATCCCTTGCTTTCTTTTACACCACACATGCAATCAGGTCTGCAAATTGCTCAAATATAAAGCTTCTGGTTTTGCAAAAAAAGAAAGTGCCGACCAATTCTCTTGGTCACATGGGGTGGGACATAAGTAGGTTCACAGCTGTGAGCGCATGGAGCACAGTTTATTTATTCCTGTATTATTACTTATTAATTACTGCATTACTTTTCCACGTGAACAACTGCAAACCTACTTTTGCTTCACCCTGTATTTATTTACTAAATCAAACAAACCGTAAAAAATATCTCTGAGACAGGTAAATTTAAATAGTGGCTAGATATTGAACGAATATTTGGCAACATTAAGGAATTACTATTAATTTTTTAGGTATGATAATAGCACTATAGTTAGGCTTTTCAAGAGCTCCCAGCGTGCAAATTCAAACGGAAATATTTACAAACGTAATGCTGCAGCATCTGGGGTTTCCCTCCAGACAATCTGGGTCGGAGCGCAGATGGCGGGGCGTGGCCTCAGGCTGAGGATTACTGAAGCTGGGGCAGCAGGGGGGGTTGTGGTGCCAGCATTTCTTCTTTTGTACAGATTTACATTTTCCATAACAAGTGTAAATTAATAAATATATACCCACACAAAGCAGAAATTGGTGAGAAATATGTGAAAAGAGAGAATAATAAAAACCCAAGGTAGTATAGTAATATTTCAAAACATATGAGAAAACAAGGTGGTAAAGTAAGGCACTGAAAGGTGTAGTATGCTCCCAATTAAGTTAAGATTTAAATATATATATTTTTACATATATATATTTAGTGTATAAAGCCATTGAAAAATACATAGTATCTGAGAATAGTGAGGGGGTAAAAAGAGAGGAGGGTTTGAAAGTGTATTTTTACAGTTTATTCTTTATACACTTGCATATGGTTCCAACCTTGTACAAAGAAAGTATACGTATATCACATGTATGATTTTTGAAAACTGGAAGAGAAATAAAAATAGATTCAAGCAACATAAAAGCCATTTGCTGAGCAGACACTTCCTTCCGTCCTGGCCCTCGCGTTTCCCCAAAGTAAAATGAGTCTTAAGTGATCACACCTACGACTTTAGACTTTCGGCGATCTTAGAAGCAATCTAATCTAGCCCGTCTATTTTCTGGTTTCCGAATAATTGGACATGCAGCTCCTGCTGAAACCATTCTACATCCATGCTTCTTGCCTCCTCTGAATCCAGGAATAAGAACAAAGAATAAGAAAAATTAACAAACAAATCTTCTATTCCTCACCCCAAGCAGAGGACCACCTAGGTTTCAAAATGAATTTCCCACCTGCAAAGACAGAGAAGGGACTATATGGTGATTCATTACTTGCCATAGGATTACTTCTAATCACTTACAAAAATACATGCATTGGGGAAACAATTTCACCTTCCTGATCCTTAACACCTGAGACCTAGCAAGAACTTCAACTTTCTCCTCACTGCTCGACACTTTCCTGCAGGGAAATGAAACCTCATTTAACATGTGCACTTAATAAAAGTAAAATCCTTCTCCTACACAGATACATATACCAAAATGTCAGCAAAAAACAAAATGTTTCAAACAGAAACAAGCCCGCCTCAAACCCAGAACAGCAGGGGAAGACATTGCATTCCGAACAGCTCCTTTCCTCCCCTTCTCTGTTCTCTGAAGCACTTCCCTTTCCCAGAACAACCCAGTCCACAGAACAGCAGCCCACTCAGGAACATGGGCTGAGCACCAGGTCAGGGATCTTGGGCTCAGCTGGTCCAATGGACCTTGTGTAGCGTGACTGCCCTCTATCGTCCAAAACGGTGTCTACGTCAACCTTACAGAGGGTCCTCCTGTGTGTCTCTCCTGGTGATAACTGTATTTCCAGATGGAAACACAACGCTGACTCCAGGTAATACTTAAAGCAAAGAGGGCTTAGATTTAATGATCTGGGGAAAAGCAGTACTAAGTGTAGATTTTCATAAATGATAACTTAGCCTCTAAAAACTGAGAACACAGCTGGCCTTGGGCTGTTCACTCACCTTTTCAGTAACAATGATTTTAAGAATTAACATCAACTGTGATAAAACTGATTAGAAATGAGTTCATGCATAAACTTCTAACAATCCTATCCCTTGAGTACTGCCCAGGACTATTACCTTGGGCCCGAGCTCTTTGCTCTCCACAAAGCCTTGAACCCAGTACCAAAGAGGAGCCTTACATGGCACCTCATCCCGAGGTTCCCAGGATGCCTCCAGCCAGAGTGGGTCAGTCAGCGTACAAACGGGCGGATACACACAGTCAATGAACTCAAAACCATCATCATGTAATCATGGCCACCCCATACCACATCTGCCTCTTTGGAAGGTTAGTGGGGAGGGGAGGGGGGGGAAGGGAAAGGAAGGGAAGGAAGGCAAAACCCCCATCAACTAAAACAACAGAGAGTCTGAAACAAACAAACAAACAAACAAAACAGAGAGAAAACAATAATGGGAGTGGTCTCCTCTCCTGACCTTGCAGACTTTGGGCTCCCATACACCCACACCCTCTTCCTCAGTTCGCCACCGTGGCTCTACTCTGGCAAGCGCTCACATGTTCGGAGACAGGTGACACAAGCCCATTGTGAACCGGACCTTAGGGGGTGAGGGTGCTGCACTCAGAAAAGCATAACCCAGATTAAGGAGGAAAAAAGATAGTTTTTTAAGATGCTATGCTAGAACATATGCTTTAGTTGGTTTTCTACAACGCATTTAAGCAGGTCTCGATAATTCTATTTCTTGAGGAGGAAAATGCCTAGGACAATTTTTTATTTTAACAAACAATTCTGATGACAAAGTCTGTCCCAGTAGGCTGAGAAATATGATTTCCCATGAATGAAAGGGTCTTAGATTTACTTAACCCTCAGAAAGCCACCACAGTGACAACCCCCAACATACCCACCTGTCCCTGGGGACATCCAGCGCGGTGTTATAATCTGGGGGGCCTCCAGGCAGCATGTTAAACAGCAGGTGGTTTGTGCCTCGATCCCACCTGTGAAGTTAAACGGGTAGGAGAATTCACGTGATGACGAAGAAACAAAAACAAGACAGTTGGGGTGACGAGGAGCGAGCACCCCGAGCAGAAACAGCGCCACCTGCTGGGCATGCAAAGCGGGCTCTGGTATGCTCAGCGACAGGTCAGGCATTAGCTGGAGCTTGGACAGGAAACCTGGGTGGATGTGCACCCCAAGCGTGCCCACTGCAGCACTGCTTGTGATAACGAAAACCTGAAAACTCTCTGAATGTGCACCATTAGGTTAAAAAAAAACAAAAAAATAAATGAAATACATCATGGAACATATGAAAAATGGAATGCTATACAGTATAGCCCTTAAAATTAGATAGTAAAAGAGTATGAAATTATTTGAAAATATCTTCATGAGATATTTAAGGGGAAAGGCAGCAAGACAGCATGCAGTATGGGACCCCACTCCTGGCAAAAATCCACATGCGTACATTTTCATACAGAAATGACTGAAATGTAGCATCAAAACATTAATAATGATTCTCTCTCAGAAACAGGGTTGTGGAATGAGTCTTATAACTCTTCCTTTTTTCACCTGTGTTTTTGACCTTGTCCACTGAATATGTATTTATGAGAAACAGAGGTGGGAAAAGTATAAAAGAAAAAGTGTGGGGAGATGAGCCCTCCTTAGCTTGTGAACCCTAAGAAGCTGCGGCCCCCAGGAGCACCCCTGAAGGCCGACGGCTGCTTCTCACCAGCAGGCGCCAGCTGCTTACAGCACTGGCCTGATGCTGCAAGCCCCTCGCCCATCCGCACCCCCTCCCACGAGAAAAGAAACAGCACCTGGGGGTCGGCACAAGAGGAGATACATCCCTCTCCCTCTCCTTCCCTTTAGTCCCCTGCAGGATTTGGCTCCGGTCTGAAAAGTGCCGGATACCTGGAGAGCTGGGCCAGTGCCTGCGCTGTCTCCTTAATGCGGAGCGTGTTCTGGTTCAGCACGTCGATGGACGGGACAAACAGGCAGGCCCGGGTGATGTCGTCGGTGTAGTAGTCGCTGTCTGAGATGGCCGTGAGCAGTTCGTTGTACTCCCGGGAGATGGTGTTGCTGACCGGGACGCCAGAGTCGTCCACGTACTTCTTCAGAGGGTAGATGTACACCTTGATTTTGTTCTTGGGGTTGAAGCCGCAGCGGTAGACATCAAAGCACGTGTGCATTCTGCAGCTGAGATCGCCCCGCTCGGGAATGGGACTGTCGGCCGGCAGCCTGACCACGGGCACGTCTCGGACACTGCGCTTCTCTAAGCTCCAGTCGTTTGAGGACTCGATGGAGTGGGGCCAGAACTGAAACACGCCCGTGGCAATGAGGCCCAGGAGGACAACGGAGAAGAGGGTGATGTAGTAGATTCGGTGCTTGGTCTTCATTCTTGGGATGAGGGCAGGACCCCGGATATTGTACTTGACCGACGCACACATAATGACACAGACAGCCTCTTCCTCACGCTCCTGGTCACCAGGTGGAGAAAGGAGAAGAATGAAGTATTTAGAGCAAATGACCGTTGAAAGGACTATTTAACTTTTGATATACCTATGTGTTCCCTTAAGTGGTTTGATGAAATAATGAAAAGGCAATGTGAGCCTTCCTTGTATATGCGGATATATGCTATATCTTTACTATTTAATACTACACATACTACTTAACACAAATATTGACATTTAATATAAAACTATAACTATATGCCATACACACACACTCACTGAAAGCATAAGCTGGTAAATATGAGGGGCCTGGGAAGAGGGGCGCTGACCGAGAAAGGGAAGTTGAAAGTGGAACAGCCAGGCTGCTGTTTCGTGTTATTTTTAGACACTGCCTATCACACACTGATGCTTCATCTAACAGACGGCTGCTCAGTTACTCTAAAGTCTGCTTTCATTCATTTATTCGTTCAACTCTCTATTGAGTGACTACCATGCACTATGAAGGAAACAAAGAAGAAAGCAGAGACCCCCACCTTAGAGGAACTTACGTTTTAATAAGGCAGATAAGACAAACAAAACTGTAACAAAATGCAAAATACAGAAATACCACTAGAAAAATATCAATAAAGTAGCAAGGGTATAAGAGAAGAGATTAATCTTCAATCTTTAGCCCTGGCAGCGTAGCTCAGTTGGTTAGAGCATCATCCCAATACATCACCTCAAGGCTGAGGGTGGTTCAATCCCCAGTCAGGGCACACACGAGAAGCAACCAAGAATGCAAAAGTAAGCGGAACCACAAATCAATGTTTCTCTTTCTGTCTTCCATCAATAGTTTTTTTAAAAAATTTAAAAAAGAACTACTTTCAAAAATTCTTTAGTCTTTAAAATGTGCATTGATGTTTTATAACAAAAGCAGTGGTTGACACATTTAAGTAGAAGGAAGGAATAATGGAAGGAATGGGGAAGGAGGGAAAGAGGAAGAGGGAGGGAAAGAGAGAGGGAAGGAGGGAGGGAGGGAGGGAAGGAGGGGAAAAATGAGTCGGGGTGGTGGATCAATTCCCAAAGACTGATACCAACAATTCTTCTCATCAGTGAATGTGTACGCCACTTTTCCAATAAAAGGGAAGTAGGAGGAATCTCCTTCCCTTCCCACTGAATCTGGGCTAGCCTTGTGACCTGCTCTGACCAAGACAATGTATCAGAAGTGACATTCTAGGGCTTTCAAGTCCCAGCCTTAAGAGGCCCTAGAGTTGCTGCTTCTGTCCTCCTGGAGCCCAGCTGCCACGCTGTAAGGAAGTGGGGCTCCCAGCTGAAGGCAACCTCAGAAGGACCCCAGTGGAAACCATGTGAAGCAGATGTGGACTATCCCACCAGGCTCTACACAGACTGCAGAATCTTGAGTGGATATGTGATTGCTGTTGTTTTTAAGCTACAAAGTACTGGTGGGTTTGTTACTCAGCCAATAAGCATCACTGACTGAGATAAAGAAAATTCTTAGGCCTCCCTGAAAGCACAGAGTTCCCTTGTAGACCACAACTTAAGACCCTTACCGAGCAGACCCCCCATGTGTGATGCCTGAATACTATGCAGGGAGGGTAGACCCCGGAGTGTGGCTGTGTGTACGCCAGACTCACCACGTTGCTGCAACACAATCCTTCGACGTTCCACCCGTCAAAGTCCCAACGTACACAGTGGTCTCACTCTACTCACTGATCTTTCAGAAAAGCTGTTATGATAAGGGGAATAACTGAAAATCTCATAGACTATCTCAGGGTTTATCAACCATTTTTGCTTTGGCTAAACAGAGTTCTCCCCGCTCACCGCCCACATGTAAAACTGCTTCCTAGCAGAACTGACTGTTGCAATCATCATCAGCTTTCCAGGTAAAATGTGCTGAAAAGTCATGAATTAGTCTGCCTGTGTATGGAAGTTCGTACATTTTAAGCCTAGAGATTACCATCTTTGGGGTACATACATCAGCTATTCAACATATGCTAATTGATTCTATGACAAATATGCAAGCATGAGAGCTACTTCACTTTTTCTGTCGTTCTAACAACCAACAGGACATCCCCAGCCGGGCCTCTCACTCCGCCTCCAGCCCCCCAGCCGCAACAGCTTTCCTGCCATTTCAGGTGGTCCAGTCCCTCAGAGACAGGCCTTCAGGACAAACGCACGCAAGGGGCTGCATCGCAGTCCCCCGCTGCAGGCTAGAACCTCCCAGCAGGCTCTCAGGTCTACTGAGACCCTGACTCACGGGTTCTCAAACTGGAAAGGCCGCAAATCACACGGGAAGCCTGCTCAAGAGGCTCGGCCCCGGCACTGGAGGCTTGTATTAGCAAGCCTAAAACGGTCACAGAACCTGTCGCCTCAGCCAGCTCCCAGATGTTTACTTTCTGCAACTGGGTTTAAAATCTTCACTAAAGTTAGTGGCTTTCAAACTTTCTTAAAAAAAAAAAACAAAAACAAAAACAAAAAACTAAAAGCTATATACAATCAGAAACACATTTTATGTTGTGACTCAAAACAGACACAGATGTGCATGTATGTATGTGCAAGAGTGTATTTAAAATAAAAGTTTCACAAAACAATGCTTAGCCTTAGTATACAGGACTGGCCACAGAACATTTGGCGAACATTGCATTTTTCTGTTCTGTTATACTATTGCTTTTCAAAAAATTCTAGCCATAACCTACTAGATGAATTTAGTACCCAACAACGGGTCACCCAAGTTTGAAAAATACTATTCTCACATGCTTAAAAAACCAGGGTCAAGGAAACAAAAGTATTCACATATGAGCTTTACGAATTTTCATGATTTGCAGATTAACAACAAAAAAAGACATTATCACAACAAAATAAACCCAAAGATAATAGAAGAAAATAAGTAAAAAATAAAACACAGAAATGAATTTAAAAAATGGAAAAGCTCAACAAAGCTAAAAGCTGGGGTTTTTAAAAGATGAATAAAATTGACATTTGATATAATTCTGGTAAGGTTAATCAAGATAAAAGGAAAATAGCACAAAAAAATAACTGGAATGAAAAGGAAAACAACTCTAAATGCTACAGATATTTAAAAGAAGATGATTGAGAGGACTCTGGTCAAGACGGAAGCGTAGGAAACATGGCCCGCCTCTTCGCACAACCACATCAACATTTTAACTAAATTTAGAACCACCATCACTCAGAACCGTCAGAAATCCAGTTGAATGCAAGTCTGACAGCTGTGGAATTAAAGTAACCACATCCTAGGCAAAACAAAGGTGGAGACTGATCTTGGCCAGCACCACATGGGAAACCCCAGGGCCAGTGCCCCCAGTGGACAGCTACAGACCACGTTGGGGCACGGCCACTCTGCCCCTGCACAGCTGATCCTCCACAGAAGATGAAGGTTGGTGGTAGATGGTCACAGCCAATCCTTGCAGCTGACTGGCCTGGGTAAATCTCTCCCATTGACCTGCCAACAGCAACCAGGGCTCAGCTACTGAGGAGGGTGTACTCAGCCCACACAAAAAGCGCATCTCGAATACCCAGCTTGGGTGCAGGGGAGGCTGTGCCACTGGACCATACAGGACACCTACTGCACTAGCCCACACTACCAACACACGGAGTCAAAGCAGCCCTGCCTAATACATAGAAACAAACACAGGGAGGCTGCCAAAACAAGGAGACAAAGAAACAGGACCCAAATGAAAGAACAGACCAAAACTCCAGAAAAAGCTAAACGAAATGGAGATAAGCAATCTATCAGATGCAGAGTTCAAAACACTGGTTATAAGGATGCTCAAGGAACTTAGTGAGGACCTTAACAGCATAAAAAAGATCCAGTCAGAAATGAAGGATACACTAACTGAAATAAAGAACAATTTACAGGGAAACAACAGTAGAGTGGATGAAGCCAAGAATAAAATCACTGATTTGGAACATAAGGAAGCAAAAAACAACCAATCAGAATAACAAGAAGAAAAGAGAATCCAAAAAAACAAGAATAGTTGTAAGCAGCCTTACAACTTACCCAGCGCTGGGACAACTTCCCGCAATCCAACATTCCCATCATAGGGGTGCTAGGAGAAGAGAAAGAACAAGAAATTGGAAATCTATCTGAAAAAAAAAAAAAAAAAGAAAGAAACAATCAAAGAAAACTTCCCTAATTTGGTGATGGAAATAGACATACAAGTCCAGGAAGCACTAAGCATCCCAAACAAGATGGATGCAAAGAGGCCCGCCCCAAGACACATCATAACTAAAATGCCAAAGGTTAAAGATGAAGAGATGGGAGCGAGGTGTGGGAGAATGGGTGAGAGGCAAGGGTATTACGAAGTACAAATGGTAGTTGCAGAATAGCCAAGGTGATGTAAAGTACAGTAGAGAAAGGGAGTAGCCAAAGAATTTACACACATGACCCGTGGACAAGGGTGGGGGGACTGCCTGAGGGAGTGGGCAGAGCTGGGTGGAGGGAGCAAAGGGGGAAAAATCAGGACAACTATAGTAGCATAATCAATAAAATATAATTTAAAAAATTTAAAAAGATAAGATGATGATACCAATGAACTTATGTCAATATATCTGAAAACTGAGATGAAGTGGAAAAATTGTTTTGAAATATAACATAAAATAGTCTCAAGAAGAAACAGCAAACCTGAATAGTTCTATAAGATTTTAAATCTTCCCATAAAGGAAATTCCAAGACTAGAAGATTTCCCAAGTTCTGTTAAACATTCAAAAAAAAAACAGTAATTCCAATTTTACACAAATTATTCCAGAGTTCAGAAAAAAAGGGGAACACTCCCCAGCTTAGTTCAGGAGGTTAGTATAAGCTTAACACCAAAATCTAGAATGGAGGTTCTCAAGAGCACGGTCAAGGGACTCTGAAGGGTTCCCGCAGCCCTTTCAAAGGGTCTGGACTGTTTTCACAGTAATTGTCCAGAGGCTACATGATATGTGATATTGCAAAGACTCAATGCAGAAGAAGATATGAGAATCCAGCAGTCTTTTATTAAACTTTCCCAAAAATAATGAAAAATATCAACTCACAGATTCAAGATATTCAACTCTGAGCAGAATACATACACACAAAAAAAAAAACCCACCTAGCCTGGCTGGTGTGGCTCAGTGGCTTGAGAGCCAGCCTGCGAACCAAAAGGTCACCGGTTTGTTTCCCAGTCAGGGTACATGCCTGGGTTGTAGGCCAGGTCCCCAGTAGGGGGTGCACTAGAGGCAACTACACATTGATGTTTCTCTCCCTCTCTTTCTCCCTCCCTTCCCCTCTCTAAAAATAAATAAATAATTAAAGAAAGAAAAGCCCACCTAGATAAGTCAAAGGAAAACCACTAAAAAAGAAAACCAAAGAAAAATATTAAAAGCAGCCAGAGGGGAAAAAAATCTGTATAAGGTATGTTAAAAAGCTATATGTAACAGGCAAACCTATAAAATAAAACCTATAAAATATTTACAACACAACAGAGAATATCTAAGACTTCTGGGAAGAGAATGATTTCTGAAACAATATAAAAAGCACAAAATAAAAAGATATAATAATTTAGGGCTACAATTAAGAACTTTTGTTCATCAAAAGATATCATAAGGAAGTAAAAAGACTTCCTACAAGCCAGAAGACATTTTCAATACATACAACCAATAAGGACTAATAACCAGAATAAAGAACCCCTATAAAGCAAAGAACAAACAAACAAATAAGAAATTGAAAACTGCACAAAAGACTTACACAAATTTCAGAGAAGAGGAAACAAAAATGGCACATAAACACCTGAAAAGATGTTAGGTCTCATTCATGGTCAGGGGAAGCAAAACCATAGTGAGACATCTACCCACCAGCGTAGGAAAATACAAGAGTCAAACACCACCAAGTGCTGGAGGGGACCGGGGCCACAGCAACCGTCCTGGTGGGAGTATGACCTGGCTCCAGAGTCCCAGGTGGCCAGCAGAAGGGTGAGAAAGAAGAGAGGGCTGACACCCACTATATTAGAGTCCCAGGCATCCAATTCTGCTTTCTACCTATCACAGTTTCGGTCCCTCACCCTCCCCACCTCTCTCCCCACAAAATTAAAGAACCAAAGACAAGGATGGCAGTGCAGGGCGTTTACTTACTTGGAAGGTGATCTCAGAAAGCTGAAGTGATGAAGCAAGAAGAGAGAGGCAGGGAAGGAGAGAAGGCCAACAGGCAATGTGTTACTAAGCTGGTTGCTGCTGTGGGCAAAGGGCCCTTAGGGCTGCTGGGAACCCTCTGAAGAACCATGTAGGCTGTCTTGTCCCTCGGAAGGATGAGAGCCTAGACCATCTATTTGCCAGCTCCTAGCCTATTGCTTGAGGGTTGCTTGGTACTATGATCAGCTCAGAACCTGTAGCCAACAGCCCTCAAAAGGGCTGATATTATCCTTTCCTTGAGGTATAGTCAGTCTGATAAAGAGCTGCGGTTCCCTTAAGGAACGACTAGGGGAACATTTGTCTATACTTGCAGGGATGTTGCAAAGTGCTTCGTCAAAGAGATCCAGCCTCCCTCTCAATCCAGGGGATATGGGTCTGAAAGCTCACATCTGAAAACCAGGTGATGAATAGTGATTTTTCCATTGCAGCAGCTGACATCAGCCTACTTGCCGGTGCTTGATTTTTTTCCTCGTTATACAAGTCAAGCAGCACCCTAGTTGGCCGCCCGTCCACACCGCCCTTAGAACACCACGCTCTGTTGGCATCATGGTGGGTCAAGACGCACTGGTTGCAGGTCAGGTCCTGATGCCCCCTGTGTGCGGTCAGCGCCACCACCCTGAAATAAGCCTCTGCTACATCAGAGTGTGATCACCTTCATAGATGCTTAGGGACCAGTTCCAGGGTCACATCTCCTACAGTCAATCCTGACCTACGTGATCGTAGGCCAGTTGGCAGCGAGCGAGCTTCTCAAAGGGCCTGGGCTCTGCACTGGGCATGCCATATTTCCAGAGTAAGGGGTGTGCACCCTCCCAGGAACTTGGGTAAATACTGCATCTCTAGCCTTGAAAAATAAATCTACTTCAAATCTCCACCTCCAATCTCCTTCTGACCCTTTCCTCAATCCTCTGCCAAGAAAGCCCTGGTTTTCTCAACCTTGGCACCACTGACATTTTGGGCCAAATAATTCTTTTTTGTGGGGAGCTGTTCCATAAAATGTAGAAAGTTTGGTAGCACACTACTTTCTGCTCAATAAAAGGCAGAAGCAACCCTTAGCTGTGACAACTAAAAATATATCCAGACATTGTCAATATCCCCTGGGGAAGCAAAATCATCCCCAGTCGAGATCAAGTGGTATGGGCCACACTTCAAGGAGCCTGCCTAGCAGCGTATCAGGACTCGCTCTAGTCATTCTTGCTGGGTCATTAAATCCTGAATCATCAGAGAATGCCCCCAAGGCCAACGGTCTCTCCCGTCCAGCTTGATAGTCACCCAGTACCTCTACTCTAGGTCTAGCACCCCCAAGATTCACTCTGACATGTGCTCCCACACTTCCAGCTGGTCCATATGAATCAGGCCCTACAATTCTTCCAGTACGGAAGCTAATCCCCATAATTGCCTGCTTAGGCAATGCTGAGATCTGAAGGGAGGGGAGGCAGATCTTGAGGAGGACAGCAGCATCTAGGAAGGCATCTGCCTCAAGTGAAGTGTCTGCATAGTGTCCGGGCAAGAAGAAGTTGCTCTCGTCCATAATAGAGAGGTGGATACTTCCGCTGGCCCAGAGGGTCTCAGGAAATCTGGGAGTTTGAAGTTCTCAATGCCTGCACCCACACATCTCCATTCCAGGCCTCACTCCTGACTTTAGCAGAAGCAACCTGTGTAAGTTGTGCACTGAGCTTCTGTTGCAGCTCTGCCACAATTATGATTAAATTGGGGGCCTGTCAACACAGTCCACCCTCTGGCTACAGAAGATGCTGCCACGGAGCCTTCTGCTTTCACAGGGTGTCTGGAGTTGGTATCTGGCTGATCTAAACCTGATCTTACCTCAAGGCCTCTGAGGGAGGTAAAAAAAAAAGCCAGCCAATTCCACTATTCTTATCATTACCATTTTCCACATTTTGGTCAAGTGCTGGAGCTGCCATACTAGCCGGTGGTTTCCCTTCTACTGGAATCTCATCCCAATCCACCACCGGTGAGTCTTACACCTCTGATGCTAGAGAGTCCCCAGGACTATCCATGCCTCACTTACCACCAGCAAAGGGGTCTTTGCTGCCCTCTGAGGGCGAGTGGTTCCAGTTTCACAGTACTGTTCTCAGAGCCTGCTCTCTGGAGCCACTTCTAGTACTGTCTTAGTTTACAGTCTGCCGAACTAAGAAAAAGTGACTTGTGTGCAAGCAGTTTGCAAAAGGTAATCCAAAAAGCCCGAGTGGAGTCAGGGAAGAACAGAAAACCACTGAGTTCACTGTGAGCTGATGACCATACCACGCTGGACAAATGGGGCTCAGCCTGGCTAGGACCCCTCCGAAAAATGCACCTTAGAACTGTGCCTTTGAAGCGGGGGAGCCATAGCCTCTACTGGCTGAGGTCTGTCCCATGAAACGCAAGCTCACATTTCTGAGCTACGCCTACACAGGTGAAGCGAGATCCCACGAGTCTGTGCCAAATGGCTGAGCGATACAGCAAGCGCTTGAGGTAGAATAAAAACTCAATAAAAGAGGTAAGGTAAAAAGCCTTAAACGAAAAAAAGGATGAAAAATGAAGAAAAATGTCCCTTGCTAAGTGGTGCGTTAGAGATAAGAGAACCTTCTCGGTGAGCATCCACATATCTTTTCCACACTTCATTACACACCTGCCACATTATGTTAATTAGTTAAGTAACTGAAAGTCTGTCCTCTCTGCTGGTTGTGATTTCCTTGTAGTCAGAGTTTTTCATTTCTGCTCAGTAGTCTCAGCATCTAACGGCACGGCTAGCACACATTTCAAATAACCGTAACCGTCTGTTGAACAAATGTCTACCCTTCCCAGTTCCACCAGTGCACACACAACCCAGGGTTCAAGTTCTGACTTATAACACAGTGATAAAATGATTACTTTCCTTCTTGACTTAGCATTCCCAAAGCGGGGAAAGGCTAGGTAAAGACTGAATTTTCCGTGTCCGCCCCTCAACACCCTCCCCTCCCCTACCATTGAGCTCCGCTGAAGAGGACAGACCAGAAGGAATCTCCTACTAATGAACGTTTGTTCCACGGGATACCACCACCTGGATCAGAACAAGATTTTCACAACAGAGCCCTTCGAACTTTCCTCTCCTTGAAACACACCAAACCTGTCCCCGCAAAACACTGGAACCGTCTGGCTGGCTGTCAAGCACTGAGTCACTGGAAAAACCTTTTAACCGCACCATACTGTCCAGATGAGATGCATTTTCTGTTCCTGGAATTATTTATTCCCAAAACAGGCCTGAATAGCCTCTTTTCAGCATTTCAGGCGATCTCCAGGCCACCTGGTCCAACGTTTGGAGTCACAATCTCTCCCATTAATCTGTATAGAAAAGCACTCACAACGGGACTCCCAGGGCCAGTGCTACTGGAACTTAACCCAACTGTGACTGAAAGCGAAGGATTATTTGCAAAACCAAGAAAACCTGTAATTCATTGCCTTACATGATAGAGTTCTGTATAAGTTATATTGGGACTAACCAGCCCTAAAAATGGCTTCCAACTAAAAAAACCCTGCCCCTTTGTTAGTGGGATTATACAATAGTGGGATTATACAATAACCAATCCAATGCATACAATTAAGTAACCAATAACTAAACTTTACTGAGGATTTACTACATGCCATGAGCTGTTTTAGGCACTTTGAGTTAACTTATATCATTTTCCTAACAGTGCCGTGTGACAAGCTATTATTATCCTCATTTTACACACACGGAGAGTGCAATAGCAAGGCTAGGCAATGTGCTCAAAGGCACACAACTGGAAAATGCCAATGCTAGGATGGGGAGGAGGGCAGCCTGGCTCTGGAGCCTGGCTTCTTCACATGTGAAGCTGCCTCCCCTGATTACCCCTGAAAGCCTGGATTAGATCAATTTTTCTCACCACTCAATTAGCAAAGCCAGCATAACTTGACAGAAGAAAATCTATCCATTCATACCAGCATACAAAACAAGAAGGCTTAAATCTGTGGAAGTGAGAAATGATGGGAAATGAATCATACATTTTGTTACCGTGAATAGTCTTTGAGCTCTGAAATTTACAAACTAAGTCCAATTGAAGTACTTAGAGCACTCGACTAAGAATTAAAATCGACTCGAGCAATTATTTGAGTCTCGAAACGCTGGTATAGATCGGTTCCCACTGCCAGCAGGAAAACTCCAAATGTCCCTAGGCTTCAAGTCCACGCCCAGAGCGGAGACACCCTTGGTAACCTTCCCCACCTAGTCCTCTACCCGAATTGGGCGGGGCGCAGTGCACCAAGTCCTGCCCACGGCATCCAGCCACTGACTTGGATGCCCCAGGCCACCGCAGAGCCCAGAACACCAGAAATTTCTGAGGGAGGAAACAGCTCGCCGGAAGGAGGTGGGAGAGGTCACGGGGGAGCGTGGGCCCCGCAAGAAAAGGAAGCTGCAGGGCCCAGGAGAAACGAAAGGAGCGGATGGGGAATAGCAGTGGACCCGGGAGACAGGTGGGAACCAAGTGCGGGGAGAGCCAGGCGAAGAAGAAGACGGTGCGGAAATCAAAGCGCTCCAAAAGCGGTAAATCGTCGAGAGAAGCCCAGAGAAGGTAAGGGGGCTTCTCGCAGCCCTCCGGCCTCCGCATCGCCCGCGCTTTCCCCGCGGCCGGGGCCAGAGTCCGCCGCGGCCCGGGGAGGCCGGAGCTCGCAGCTCAGCACCCGCCAGCCCTTCCGCACTGCGCTTACCTCGGCCACGGCTGCCTCCCGCGCGGCCCCGCGATCGGTCACCGGCACATGCCGCAGGGTGTAGGCCACGGCAGCCCGATGGGGATCGCGGCCAGTTGTCGGCCGCCACCGCAGGAGCCAGGGCTGAGCGAGCGAAGAGCAATGGGCCGGCTACCCCGCTAGCCCTCTGACACCTAGCGCACTGCGCATGCGGGAGCGGCCCGGGCCCGCGCCCCCTGCTGGACAGGAGGAGTCAGGGCACCGTTTTTCTCTGAGGCAGGTTCCACAGTGAAAATCAAAGCTCCACAGTGAAAATCAAAGCCAGGCAGCCTTGTTCATAATTTTGAAAAACTTCAAACCGAAACAACGAGGCAGCATGCTTCACTTACAAAACTTTTAAAACCGAGAAAAATGTAGCATTTCTTTATAATCAATACTGGTGAGTGTGCGACATCCATGGAAGACAGTTGGCACTATCCATCAAATACAAAATGCAGTACCCTTCCCCCCAACTATCCCTGTATAAAGTTTACCCTATGGATAGTCTCAACAGTGTTTATCAAAAATATTCATTACAGTACTATTTCTAATAACAGCAAAAAACTGGACACAATCAAAATAAATGATTAGAATGGAATAATTCAAGGCTGCACATATGTCTTGGCATGGAATTATCTTCCAGATATGTTCATATGAAAGCATGGTCCAAAACTGGGCAAGTATGATCCCTTTTATGTTAAAAAAAAAACAAGAAGAAATGTGTGTATAAAAATATACACATACACATATGTACAAATACAAAAAACGAGATAAAATATATATGTAGATGATTACATTAAGGCATATGTATAATATTTTTTCTGAAAGGAATCCAAGAAGCAACTAACAGTTTGGGGTAGAGCAATTATAGAGAAAGAAATGGGGAAGACAGACTCATTTTCATTGTTTTTATATTATTTATGTGATTTAGCCTTCTACATACACAGTAAAATCCCTGTCCTAAGATAGTAAGTGGATTCTAAAAAATTCTACCAAAATTCAAAACGATGTTACCCAGAAGTTAATGAAATGACGGCACTCACTGAGCCTCTTTACTGATACGGGCGGCCGAGTCCCCAGCTATGCCTTAGCGCCATCTGGTGGAAGTTGCCACTTCCACGGGAGATACCCTGGGGCTTCCAGCAGCAACAGCTATTTCAGAAACACTCGTCTTATTTCAGAAATACTCCTGCTGGCTTGTCACAGATCCCAGGAGACTGGGACGAGAGTATTCTGGAGATGGGAAACCCACCTTCTGCTTCTGCACACCCAAGAAAGCATTTCTCTACATTCCAAATCCACATCCCCCCAAATAATAGAAAATTTGGCACATATACGCCCCATTTGAGAACTGGATAAGTGGAGAGCATTTTGTTTTCTTCTTTGTCTCTATATTAAATATATACAGATATGTTTTTAATTAATCATTCTTTCATTAAATAAGGACTTCCTGTGTTAAGGACCTGAGTTGGGCACAGTCTTTGAGGAGCCCACCTATCTTATCTTACTTGATAACCCTAGGCATGCACAGTACCTGGCACATAGGAAGTGCTCCGTGAATATTTTCTGAGTGAAGAAAAGGGGGCCCAGATGTTGGAGGAGCTCAATATAAAGAAGACAAATCCACAAATAAGATGAGCCACAGCAGAAGGTGAAAAGTGGCATAGGAGAATATTTTTTGAAATGCTACAGGGTTCAAAAGAGAAAGCAACTACACCCAGTTGGAAAAATGTAGGAAAACTTCATGCAAGACCTGGTATCTTTGCTGGTCCTGGAGGAGACCGAGGGTTTTGACAAGTAGAAAGGTCAACAGGGCAATCCAGGCAGCGGGAAAAGTCACCGGCACAGGTGTTACAAAGGAGAAGCAATCAGAAAGAACAGGAGTTTTGTGATCCAGTGTGGTTAAATAGCATGGCTACATGTCTAAGGGTAGAATCCATGCAAGTGACTGGAGGTGAGAAAGTACAGAAGGTGTGGTATTAGAAGCTACACACTGCTAAAGGAGCTTAGGGTGACTGCACAGAAGGAAAGAAAATATGAGCCAGGACCCAAAGCCTCTGAGAAGGTGGTGAAGTGTCCTGGTGGTTAAAGAGGAGAGGCTACTATGTTATTCGCTTGAAAGGTAGAGGACAAAGCGAAGGTCACACTGAGACCTCCCAACCCAGTGAGTGAGGACATGTGTGTTGGAAAGGGCGTAGCTTTAAAGAAAAAGTGGCACTGTCAGAGTGCAAGGCTCACAGGATTTTGAACCGAACCAAACTGACGTTGAATCCTATCTCTGATATTTTTCAGCTACGTGACTTTGGGAACATCATTCTGTCTCTTCAAGACTCAGTTTCCTCATCTCTACAATGGAGGACATTGATGCCAGCTTCCCAGGGACTTACTACGTTAGAGTTAGAAATAACACCTGTAATTAACCCAGTGCAGTGTCTGGTACATTGAAGGAATTCAAGAAAAGACAGGGAGGAGGAATGAATGAATGAATGAAAGGCAGAAAGAAAGAGGGACACAAATCTTAAACCAAGTAGCATGGTTTACGGAAAGGAAATGCTGATTTCGCCAACATTCCTTTAAAAGAGGAACAAGGAAAGAGACAGCTTTTCTAAACAGGAGCGTCCTCAGCCCACGACTTTAAGTTCAGATCAGCAGGCTCACTTGGGCTCTGAACTAATGCACCCTGGGGTGGGGTGGGTGACCCTTTTCCATTCTTAGGGTGGAAAACTAGTCTCAACAGCGGCCTGGGTTCAGGATCCAGCTCCCTACCTCCCCCTGCCCCCAGTCATGAGGAGGTCACTCTGGTTTGGGACCATCAGTGAAAGTGGCTCCTTCCCAGGACAGAGGAGGAGGAAGGGCATCCCAGAGTCAGAGAAGCCCCTCCTGACTCCCACCATGGGGTCCTGTTCATTCGGTCCCCCACAGAGGCCGTCCCAGGTCTCAGGTCCCAGGTCCACACAACCTAAGTGTATGGAAAACAATTTGAACATGTAGAATTCAGTCCTTTCTCCTCATAGTTTGGAAATTATCCCTTTTTTTCATTTTGGGGCATACTCTCTCTTCTGGGTGGTGTTCCTTTGACTTGTTTCCCTGGCAACGAAGGGGAAGGGTGAAAGCGCTGCTAAAGAGAAGGTCCAGGCCGTTTGTTGTCTTTCCACATCCACAGTGGGGTGAGGGGCTGTCACTACTGCTCCATTCTACAAATTACTCACAACAGAGGCTTCTAGTTTCTCCCAGTTTTGTTTAATAGAGGGGGCAAGGCACAGACCAGGTCGAACCCAACTTAAGGAGTCTCCCACTGCCACAGAGAGGCAAGGGACGGTTCTTCTTCAAGGGCCAGGCTATCCTCCTGGCAAACAGCTCAGCCTTGAACACCCCAGGTTGGCAGTAGCAGCAGCAAGGCAGTGACCAGCTCACCTGTGCTGGCCCCGGGGCTCCTGGGTCTGACAGGAAGGGGGGCCTTCTGCCACCTGGGATGCGCCCTTAAGCACCTGCTGAACCCTCTGCATCCCTGGGAAGGGGAAGTGGGGGCCCCATCAGCACTGATGTGCGCAGGTGGGGAGGAACAAGCTGGGGTTGCTGGGGCCACAAGTAGGGCAAGAAGGAGGGCGGCAGAGGGAGGATATGGTTAGGAGGAGCCGGGAGGGCAGACTGCTTACCCAGGCGGAGCCGGTGGGCTTTGTCGGAGAAGACCAGGCGGAACCACCCCGGCTCTTTGCACTCGAAGGCCTTGCCGAAGGACAGTAGCACCTTGTTGTCCAAAAATCGATGCCAGAGCAGCATTTCCTCCTCAAAGGTGGCCTCAGACAGGTACTGGGAGGATGGAAGGCGCTCAGGATGCAGAGAACACGTCCCTGCTCCTCACCTGCTGGAGGTAGGCTTCAATCCCCACCCCTGCCCCCCAACTACCTTCCTGAAGTCGGCCCAGATAAAGAAGCCTGCCCCCCGGTTCAGGAAGGGGATCCCCAGAGCCCGGAGCTCCCCAGCCACGTAGGTGTGAGCAGCCTTGAGCCGGGCATGGTTCTGTGGCAGGTACACCTGGTTGATCCAGTCTGTTTGGGTGAAAGAGAAGCCAGAGGTAAATCTCCCATCAAGCCTCCAATCTGTCCTGTAGGTCTAAAATGCTGAAAAGAAGAAGGCCACCAGCTGCCCAGACAGGGTGAGCCCCTCCCCCAGCTGGTGGATTAGGGGAGATGGGAATATTCAGAATGAGGGTTAAAGCACCTTAAATCCGGACACTCGGCCCTGACCAAGCCAGGTTCTGCACACAGAGTCCCTCAGGGTGCAGACCCTAATCAAAGGCTGCCCCACTCACAAAGTGATATTTCCCAGTCACGCCAGCTGCAATTCAGATCCAGCATGGCCCCTGACAAGGCGTGGGCCTGGGGCAAGCTCACCTTTCTGATCCTCATTTTTTAAAAAACTTTTTGTGGGGGTGTCCAATTCCATAAACTTTAACACATGTATAGACTCCAGTAATCACTGCCACAGGCAGGAGACTGAACAGTTCCCTCGCGCCAAAGCACACCCTTGCGTGTCTGTGGGCAGTCCCATCATCCCCTTCCCCACATCCACTAGCCCCTTCCTTGTCACTTTTCCTTGGTGTCTTAGAAGAGGCGTCATACAGTAATGTCATCTTTCGACACTGGCTTCTTCCACTCAGCCTACTGCCTTTGAGATTAACCTGAGCTGTCATGGATTTTATTGCAGAGTGGCACTGCCCCCACTCCTGGCCCCATGGGAATGGACCACCATTTGTCTCTTTGTCCATCTGTGGAGGCATCCGGGTTGTTTCCAGTTTGGACGATCAAGAGCGCAGCTGTAAACCTTCACATGGAGCTTTTTCATGTGACCACAATGGGAAATACTTAGGAGTGGGATCGCCAGGCTGTTTGGTATTTAACTTTATGAGCAACTGCCCCCTGCTTTCCCCAGCGGCTGCACCATCTGGCATCCCCACCAGCGCTGTGGGAGCACCCCAGCTGTCTGCATCCTCGCTGACATTTGCTGCTGCTACTATTTTTAAAAGTTTAGCTATTATAGCAGATATGCAATATCTGGTCCTCATTTTTTTTCATCTATAAAACAATGGGGGAAATGCAGGAATACACGCATCCTAGGATTCTGGGGAGAGACAAAGGAGGTGATGCGTGGAGAACACCCAGCAGGGGCGATAAATGGAGGCGATTACAGGTCCTTTTGCCACCTAAACTCGCTATCCAAGCCGGGGAGCAGAACAGATCCACATGGAGAGAAACTTCCATTACAACATTTTTCCATTAGCAGCTTCTGTTCCTAAGGGCTCACAGCTAATAATAGTGAGCTCACATTGACCAAGTGCCTATTACATGCTAGGCACTTTTCTGACTGACAAATCACACTGACTAACCCGATAAGACAGTGACCATCATGATCCTGCTTTACAGATGAGGAAACTGAGGCTCAAGGAGGCGAAGGAATGTGCCACGCAGCCAGGAAGTGATCGAATAGGGTATGAACCCACAGCTGGCACTCTCAAACACCACCCTGAATTATTCCCATGCACAGAGCATCCATGATCCCTGGCTGGTCCCAGACTGACCACAGCCCTCCCTCCCCCCCATCCTCAGGTGGCCAGGCCCAGACAGTCACCATGGTCCTGGAGCAGCTGTGCCATCTGGTGCTGGACCAAGCCACTGAGGCCATGGTAACGGCAGAGGGAAGCCACCGCAGTGGCCACATCCTGGTTTTCTGTGTAGAGCGTGCCGAAGCGGAGCCCCGACATTCCAAAGTCCTGCAGGAGAAGGGTACAGAAAGGTACATTTTCCCTAGGCGGTGGCCAGCCCTCCCCAGAGAAAGCCAGTTCTGCCCACCTCCCTGCCTTCCTGCCTCCCTCACACCCCCAAGGCCAGCCAGGAACCCACCTTGCTGGCAGCCCACATCACATGGGTCCTCTGAGGGTCAGGCAGCCTGCAGAGAGCAGAGTGTGGGGAGAGAGGCAGCACACAGCCTCGGGAAGCACACTTGCACGTTTGGTTGAACACAGAAGGCGATGGGGGGATGAATGTGATTCTGGGTCAAGCCCAGGTTTCATCTCCTGACTCACCAGCTCCCACGCATCTTTTAGAGCAGGGGAGCGAACTCCAGCCTGCAGGCCAAGGCTGCCAGCTGCCTGTTTCAGTACATAGTTTTATCGGGACACGGCCACGCTCTTTCATGTGCGCGCATTGTCTGTGCGGCTTTGGTGCTGTGATGGCAGGGCTGAACGAGAGACCGTATGGCCTGTAAAGCTCAAGTGTTTGCCACCCCCGATCTAAGGCACAGCTCTAGTGTCACTTCCTCAAACAGACCCTTTAACCAAGCCAAGGAGGTTCCCCAAGCCAACCCTCTCCTGGCTGCCCAGGCTTCTCCTTTTAGCACTTGATCAGATGATTAGCTGTGTATTTATTTAGCTGCTATTTTTTTTTTTCTGGCTGGAAATAAAAGTTCTCCATAGGCAGGGCCCACGTCTTTCTCGTTCACTGTTGCATTGCCAGCACCTCTCGTTGTGTCTGCCACAGAGTGGAAGACAGGTCACCGTTTCTCTGTGTCTCACTTTTCTAACCCACAGATGAGTGGGAGGAACAGCCTGGGCCCTGTGACCTGGGCCACGCTCTGGGAGAACAAGTAGAGAGAAAGGACTTAGCAGGGCTGTGAGGTCTGGGCATATGTCGGGAACTGTCAGGCTCTCTGAATGTCAGGTTTACTGACTTTACAGATGGTCCCATCCAGGTGTTTCCACAGGTATTTCGGCCACCAACACTTGGCTCACACAAAATCTAATGAAAAAGCCCAAAGTGCCAGAAGCGCATGGCACATGCAAGGAAGCCCAGAGTATTTGCTGAATGAATGAATGAATGAATGAGTAAGTGAATGAATGAATGAAATTGGAGCTACTCAGGGGGTGAATGAAACAACAAAGGCCAGTTCCTTACCCACCCAGCCCTCCCTCAAGGAATCCTAAAGCCCCTCCCTGGAGGGGGCTCTCAGAAACCCCACAGAACAATCTGAAAACCACTGATCCAGCCCGGTCCTCCAGTCCCAGTCCTCCCTGTTCTCACTGGGGGCTCTGAGGACAAAGGGATCAGCTAGATGGAAGAAGCACCCTGGGGCCAGCCATGCACTGTGGCTGAGCCATGGAGGCCAGGGCAGGGGGCCAGGGCAGAGGGAGAGTCCACTCTGATGTGGCAGCCTCACCTTTCCAGGCTCAGGACACTGCGGTAACCAACCGACTCTTCAAACACGGACAGCATGTAGACCTCATCCACCACCACATGCAGCTCATGCCTGCGGCCAGTGGCAGGGAAGAAAGCTTGGTTTACAGGTCACATGCATCCCCCAGGGTGGGGTGGCAGTAAGTTAGAAATCCAGAGGGACTGGGTCTAGCCCAGGATGACCAAATTTCAAACACACAGGAAGTCACACGCACAAAGCAGATGACACTGGGACTTCAGAAGCCCTGTCGGGGAGAGGCAGAGCCCTCAGGCACCCACCCCACCCCCTGAAACACACACACGGAGGGAGGACACAGTTAGCGCAAGACAGTTAAATACGAACAGACCCAGATTCAATGCAGCTTGACCCCTCACTCTTAGGCTCAGTAAACTGAGAGTAGTAACAGTATCTGTACCAAACAGGGTTGTTGGAAGAATTACATGAGAGAGCACAGGAAGTGCTTAGCAGGGTACCTGGGCCCCAGACTGTGCAGTAAATAATAGCTGTTGTTATAGAGAGGGAGAGAAAGGACTAGCACCCCACAAACCGCTACCTGCCCACCCCACTGCCAGGAGGCGCCAAAGCAGGTGGAAGCCCCAGTGGAGAAAAGAGGGTAGAAGGACCTACCCCAAGCCTTCACCAGAACCCCCATCCACCAAAGGATGGGGTGGGTGTGGAGTGCGTGTGGGGTGCCTCACCTCTTGGCAAATTCCAGGTACTCTCGCAGCTCTTCTGGGGAGTAGATATCACCCAGAGGGTTCTGGGGGTTGATGAGGATGAGGCCTTTGACCTTCACACCCTGAAACCACCAGTGGAAGTAGACCCTCAGCTCCTCCCAAAGGCCAGAGCCACAGGGTCCAGGGGGTGGGGCAGGCTCCCAGGGACTGTGACGGGGCCGTGTTCACCACCCAACATGCAGCGAACAAGGGTGGAGAATTTGGCAGCATCATGCCAGCTATGGAAGAGAACAAATGCAGAGCAAAGCCTAGAGGGAAATGTGCCCAAATGCCGGCAGGGGTTGCCTTGTCGGTAGAATGATGTGCGGTGGGCTGCACTTTTAAAATTCCCACAGTGGACATGTACAGCTTTCATTATCATGGTAAAAAAAATTAGGTTGGCAGATTTTTGAAAAGTGGACAGAAACAAACCACTGGAGGATTACTGCTCTCTGCCTTTCTCCAGGAGGCCTCAGATCCCCCCGGAGTGAGGGACCACCGCCTCAGATGGCCAGGGAGGCTGCTGAACTGCAGCCTTGTAAGCTCCACACCTGGCCTGCTGAATCAGTGCCAGGCGAAGTGGGGGTCGTGTTGTGAATCAAGCTCCCTGGGTGGTTATTTGTACACCGAGGTCTCGGAGTCTTGCTCTAGCAGGAAGACCCTGCAGGGGCGGACTCCTGCTTGACCCCCCAGGGGTCTGTGCCTATTCCCGTCCTTAGCACAGAGCGCCAACTCTACCGGGCAGTAGACCAGCCTCAGGAAGAGGGGTCCGTGCCCTGTCCAGAACCCCCACTCCCAGCCTTAGATTTTATTTGATCCCCAAACCTCAGAATTAGCTCCTTGCAGGGCCATCTCCAGCTTCTCCACGGAGAGCTGGAAGGGGCGTGTGTCCAGCCCAGTGACCTGGAAAAAGATCCACAGGCAAATTCATTGACCCCCACCCCAAACCCCTGGGGGCCTCTCCTACCCATCATCTCACCATTTTTCCAGTCTCTGGAAAAATACGGGTGGGCTCACTCCCCACTCACTGCCGCCCATCCCTGCCCTACCACATCAGAGACACCCTCATCACTATTAGGTTTCAGGAAGAGGCCCCAGGGGTCCTCTGATTGGGGGCCAAGGACTTCCAGGTTGAAGTCTGCTCTGCCCCATCCTCACCCTACATTTTGGTGTGGTCCCCTGGGGCTGCCCTTGGCGACCCCAGGGATCTCAGAGCTGGGAGAATGGGAGTCCCAGGGAATCCAGGCACTGGCCATGGACAACAGAAGCCTCTGCTGCCCCTTCAGCCATAATCTGTGAGCCCTCGGCAGGGACTTCCACCCACGTCCACCCCCAAATCCGGATGCAGGGAAGTCTTGGCCTGCAGGAACTCTTACCTCACTGTCCAGATAAACATAGACCAGGCGGACGTTGCCATAGAGATAGACGTGCTGCATGATGGCTCCGTAGTAAGGGGCAGGGATCAGGAAAGCCTCTGGGGGCAGGAGTGGGCCAGGGCTTGTCACCTTTCTGGCTGGAGCTCATGGACCCCTTGTCCACTGGCCCCTCACCTCTCCAAGCCTTCAGTGATTCTAGGGAACACCAGGGCACGCCCCAACTCCCAAAACTTTCTAGAGCTTGGATCCACTGAGATTAGTCCCTTTTCTAATAATCAGCAGCTAACATTTATTGAGCACTTACCATGCACTGGGAACTGTGCCAAACATTTACTTGCACTTCATGTCATTAGATCCTCATAATCACTCTGTGAAATAAGTGCTATTGTCATCCTAACTTTACCAATGAGGAGACTGAAGCTCCGAGGATCCCACGGAGGCACTCAACATGTGGGGCCACTCTGAGGAGACTTGGCCCATGAGTCGAAGCTCCGAAGCTCCGGGGTGATGATCTGGTCTCAACCAATGGGAAATGTTGCCCCATGTAGAACTGCCCAGAGGCATAAAATGTTGCTTCAGGAGGAGTGGATTCTCCACATTTGGGGGCATTCAAACAAAAGGCTGAACCATTTTGTGGGGAGAGGATGTCACGCAGGGACTCCAGCTGTGGGTGGGGGCTTCATGAAGTGACCATCTGCTCAACCCCAATGCAGAGCTAAAAGGGCCAGCCTCTGTCTACACGTTCCCCTCCCCAGCCACAGGGACTGGACCAGATATAGACAAATGATCCCAGACAAAAGCAATCCATTGTGTTCTCTCTCTCTCAAGACTTTGCTCTAAGAGCACAGGCACTGTGAGTGGGAAGGTGCACTTGAATGGAAAGGCCACATGACTGAGGGCTGGGCCAGCACCCCGAGGCGGTGCAAGACCTGGGGCAGTGCAAGGAAAGTCCAAACAAAGGCCTGCATAAAAAGCAAGGGGGCGTAGGGGGCTGGGAGCGGGGGATAGGGACTGCGCTGCATATCCCATTGAGAGTATTCCACTGATCTCATTCTTGATGTTCTACAATGGGCAGAAAAATTGTCTAAGTGCCTAGTATATCCTGGTTATGAATCTTCCTGTTACAGTTCAAATTCTGGTTTCTTCCTCTCTCTGTGTGATTTCAGCAAGTTACTTAACCCTTTGTGCCCTCATCTCCTCAACTGCTGAACGGCTAACCATAGAACCTACCTCACAGGGGGCGTTGTGGGGGTTACATGACAGACTGTGTGTAAAGTGTTTAGCCAGTGCCTGGAACGTAGTATGTGGTCAATAAATGTTACTACTGTTAACATCACGCATTATGCTAGCATGAGTGGGCCTCTGTTCCTGGCAACCAACCACCCCTGACCATGACCACGGTCAACATGTTCTCAGTATGACTGTGGTTCTTATGGCAGGCACTCTGTCATATGAGGATGTGACAGCCATCCATGAGCATGAGGAAAACCCAAGGTCAACACAGACACAGCGTAGAACCCTGGCATCACGCTGACTTCCCCTGGAACTGCTGACCCCTGGGGTCTTGTCAAACCACTTATTTAAGCCCCCCATAGTACAGTAGTCTATTATGGCTGAAAGCATCCTGAGGCAGCCTTTGAGAGTGGGCAGCTGGGGACACCGCAGGCACAGGGCAGCTCCCAGCACTAAGCAGGCCATAGTCCACTTACCCCCGGCCTCACACAGCACCGTGGCCAGAGCAGAGAAGAGAGAGGCACAGCCGTTTAGGACAACCACCTGAGGGTGACACAGCCATGGGACAAAGATAAGTCTGTTTAAGGAGGTTTTAAGAACCTGCAGCCTCTATCCCTGGGTGGTGCAGAGGGAGAGCCAGGGTGCAACGCAGTGTGCCCTTCGGGCTCCGTCACAACGAAGCCACAGGAGGCACCCAAAGGCCCCTTCTAATAGCCAAGTTCACCGTGTGGCTTAATTGTGGGCATCCTACTCTAGGTCAGCTGAGCAAGGAAGAGGGAGTTGCTCACTCAGAGTCTTGCCCAAAGGTGTGGGGACAAAAAGGGACCCCAGGACCAAGTGGGGCAGAAATCATACCAAAACTCTAAGGGAAGGGCAAAGGGAGAGCGTGTCCTAATTCCACTTGGAAACAAAGCAGAACAAAGTGAAAGGCAGACCCCAACCCACCTTACCCCTGGCCAGCCGAGAGCTGGGGGAGAGGAGCAGGAAAGCGGGAAGGAGCAGAGGAGAGGGGCTACTCACACTCTCCGGTTTAAGGGGTGCAGGGCTCTTGCAGTAGAAAGACAGGAACCTAGCCACTTCCTCCCGGAGGCTGCAAACAAGACAGACAGACAGACAGACAGGCAGTGCTTGTCGGAGGGTCTTCGACCCACAGTCCACCCCAAAGCTCCTCTGGTGATTCCTCAGGCAGCTGCCGTTACCTTCCCACGTTTCCCGCAGGGAAGTGTGATCAGCACTTGTCCCCACTCCTCAGCACCCACCTCTCCCCCGACCCCCAGCACTCCCCGCGGGCATCGAAACTGTCATCCTCTGCAGTTCTAGGACAGCCAACCCCCTGAATCAGCAGGCGGCAGGCATACCATCAGCAACACTCTGTATGTTGATCTAGCTAATAATAATCATAGGCATTATTATTATAACAGTGACTATTATCATAGTTATTATTGCTAATATTTTTTAAGCATTTACCTTATGCAGTTGTTACTTGGAGAATTTTACTCATTAATCTTCATAACAACCCTATGATGCAACTATTATCATTATGCACGTTTTACAGACAAAGAAACTGAGACTTGAAGGAATAAGGTCACCTGCTAATCAGAGTCCACACCCAAGCCCCGTGGTCTGACGTAAGTGCCCGCCATCCTAGTTACCATAAGAACATGTGCTTTGGGATGGCTCTTGGACCCCAGTCTTGCTCAGTCACTAAGCCCTAGGACAGCATCTGGCCCCTCGTAAAAGTGCAGTCAGCACAAACTCTCACAAGTATCACTTACCATCTCCTATCTCACCGGTGGGACAAAGCCCAGGCCCGCTCCCCTGAAACTGACGCTGGCTCCTGTAATGCTACTGAGAAAGTGGGGTCAAAGAGTCCTCATACGAGGCCCTCCCCACGCCTCACAGCTGGAGAAACCGAGCTAGGGAGCTCCTGAGCTGGGGGGACTGGCAGGAGGAATCAGGCCCCTGCACATGCTCCAGGAGAGCCCATGGTCACCTGCCAGGTCTCCAGGACCAGGTAGGCCCTTCGCCTAAGGCAGGCTTTCTCGACCTGCCACTGTGGACATTTGGGGCCAGATAACTTTTTGTTGTAGGGCCTATCCTGGGCCTTGTGGGAGGTTTGGCAACATCCCTCGCCTCTACCCACTAAATGCTAGTAACACCCACTCCCGTTATGACAACCAAAAATGTCTGCATGGCCATATGTCCCACGGGGAGCAAAACCACCCTGTGGTGGAGAACCACGGGCCTACGACAACTACTTACAACAGATGTCCCCTCCAGTCGGGGTACTGCAGCAAAGACGGCTCTACTTGCAGCATGTCACTCTGACTCAGCTGGGGACAGAGAAGGAAGAGCAGGCTAAGGGTCACACACCCTCACAGGAAGGGCTGGTCGGCATCACCACCTGCCTGTATCCACACAGCAGCACCAGAGCCCCTGCAGCCAAGGGCCTGGTCTGCCCATCAAAGACACTGGGAGAGGGGCAGCATGCGGACACTTTCATGCCCATTTTGCTGATGAGGAAACTAAGGCTAAAAGAAGTGAGATGACTCAGTCAAGGTCACAGAGCTAGCGAGTGGCAGAGCTGAGAAAAACCTACAATTTTTGACTTCTAGTTGAGTGTTCCTCATTCAACACTGCCACCTGGAAAGACCAGAGGGGTGGCTCTGCAGAGGCCATGCTGGGAGACCGTGCTACCCAGCTCCTTCCCAGGGATGAAAGAAGAGGTCCCAGCACTGGGGGCCATTGCCTTGGTCTTGGCTCCAGCTTCTGGAGGGACTTGAGCCATGGCCTTCCTACAGGCTCAGTTCAACTTTGGAAAATGTGGCCATTTCTAGCCCATGCCCACCCTGACCAGGTGCTGGCTTAGTGACTCCTGGAGCATCCCCCATACGGTGTCAAGGAAAGGCAGCGTCCTTGGGCAGTGGGACCACAGAAGATAGGGAATCCGCCACCGGACAGAACTCCGGCCCTTCCTTTTCACCTTCAACCCTTCAAGCTGCGCTGCCCAATACGGACATCACTAGCCATACGTGGTTCTTGAGCACCTGGAATACAGGTAACCTGAACTGGGAAATATCGGATGTTAAAGACTTGATCTGAAAAAACTGTAAAATATCATTGACAATTTTTACATCAATTACATGCTGAAATGGTCACATTTTAAATATATTCTGATAAAGTATATTATTGAGATGAATTTCACCAGTCTCTTTTTACTTAATAGACTCTTTAAAAATATGTATGTGGCTCACATTTCATTTCTATCGGAGGGTGCTGAGCCCCTTGGATGGGGAGGGGCTGGCTTTAGGTAGAACATGCTTTTCAAGCCCACTCCCTACACTAGACCCCTCTCCCCTTGGGGCTTGAATCTGTCCCCTTTGGACACATGTCCCTCTGGATTAAGCATCGCTCTCACTACAATCCCAAACTCTGCCTCCTCGGCCTTGGGAGACGCATTTATCAGGCACTTCCTCCGGCTTGCTAGAGATGGCTGGCACCAGCTCAAGAAATCTGATTATTAAATTTCTAGGAATTTTTCAAGCTGTGTTCAAAAACAGCCATTTCAAAATTTAAATTATACAAATTACATATAAATTATATAAGTGAATTGTATTAAAAACAAAGATAGTAAATACTCAAAAACAGCATTGCTCCTGATTGTTACTACATTTTACTATTAACTGTGCTCTTGAGGTTATTTCTGTTTCTAGAAAGGAAAACACTACACAGGGTGGAGCAAAAGCAGGTTCACAGTTGTTCGTATGAAGAATAACACAATAAATAATAAGTAATAATGTAAGAACAAACTGTTGTTTTGTGTGCTCACAACTGCAAACTTACTTCTGCCCCTCCCTGTGTGTGTGTGTGTGTGTGTGTGTGTGCGTGTGTGTGCGCCGCTGCATTTCTTTTCCCGATTCTATGTGCAATAATGTCACATCGGTAGCTTGACACTGGCAGTGGTGGGGGTATTTACACTATGGGAATTGGCAACAGCTACAAATCAGCACCACTGCCCCCAGAGCCAGTTGTTCATCACTGACCACATACCCACCACCGAGTGTTTCCCCTGAGAGCAGGGACCCAGCTGAGAGGACTGTCTGAGTGAGGGGAGGAGCCTGGAGAAATAAAGGAGCAAGATCATGCCCTGACCGGTGTGACTCAGTGGGTGGAGCATCGTCCCACAAAGCAAAAGGTCGCCGATTTGATTTGCAGTCATGGCACATGCCTGGGTTGCAGGTTTGCTCCCTGGTCGGAGCATGTATGAGAGATAACTGATAGATGCTTCTCTCACACTGATGTTTCTCTCCCTCTCTTTCTCCCTCCTTTCCCCTCTCTGTAAAAATAAATAAAAATTTCTTAAGAAGCAAGATCTGAGTAGGGGAGGTAAGTTGCCCAAGACCACATAGAAAATTGACCCTGAGGCAGATCTAGAACCTGGACTCCTGACTCCCAGGCCAAGGCCACTCAGGCAAGCAGCAGGCTCTTGTGGGAGAAGCATTCTGGGGAGTCCAAGAGCAAAACAGGCCCTCAGAGCTGGTGATGCCACCCAGTGGTGTACTAGGACTTACCCGCCTGGACAGAAGGTCAAAGCAGAGCTTGTTCTCACTGGTGCCCAAGTTAATGATGCCCTGAAGAGGAGAGGAACAGAGGCGAAGTGAGCATGGCGGAGGGCGGCCAACGGAAGGTCAGGGAAGCAGCAAAGCAGGAGCTCTCCACAATCCTGCTCTTCCAACCTCCCTTCCTTGACTTGGTTCAGGCCGTGCCCTCCACTCAGCACCCTGACCCCATCTCCCCATTTCTGAAGCTCTGTTCAAATGTCATCTCCTCCAGAAAGCCTTACCCAAACGCCACCTGGATGGGACCTTTTCTTCTTCTGAGCCCTAAAGCTCTTTATCTGTCCCATTTTAGAGCCCTGGTCAGTTTTTGCCACAGGTCACAGGGACCGCTGAACATGCTTTATCTCCCCCACAGATGGCAGGCTCCCTAGAGGCTGGATGCATGCCCAGAGACCACTGTATCCCTTGAGGGGCTCAGCAGGACTCATACACTGACAAGATGGAAGAACATACAAAGTAGGAAGAGAGACAAGAGTGTAGATCAAGAAGAGCTCAGTGATGGCCATGGCCAGGTAGCTCAGTTCATCAGAGTGTCGTCCCCATACACCAAAGTTGTGAGTTTGATCCCTGGTGAGGGCAAAATACAAGAATCAACTAATGAACACATAAATAAGTGGAACAACAAATCAATGTTTCTCTCTCCCCCCTCCCTTCCTCTCTCTCTAAAATCAATAAATAAAAAGTAAAAGAAAAGAAAAAGTAAAAAGATCCAGTGCTGGTAGAAAGGGTCCCCCAGGAGACCCAGGGAACGCCACACAACACCCTGATCGCCACCCCATCAGACATTATTCCCCCAGGAGAGGGAGGGGGAAGTCACAGCCCAAGCTGTCCTTTGTAGACTTCTGCACTATAACTCCTGACCTCTGAGTTATTGGGGTGGGGGGTGGGAATACGGAAAAAGGGAAGATAAGAAAGTAGAGCTTGAATGAGCTGTGATTATGATAAATAGAAAGCGCCTCTTTCTTGTCTACATTATGGCAATAGCTTCCCCACTTGCATTTTCGCCCCCCACCCCCCTTGTCTAACCCCACACAGCAGTCCAAGTCCAAGTCATCTTTGTAAAAACTGAAATCAGAGCACGCTGCTCTTCTCTTGAACACTTTCCATCGCACTTTGTCTAAAATCAGAATCCTCACCGTGTCCCACGAGGCCCTACAGGATCTGTTACCACCCCTGCCCCTAGTACCTCTCTGACCTCACACCAGTCTCCAGCCAGCGACCCCTCGACCCCTCGGCTTTCTCTTGAACTCAGCCAGCACAGTTCCCCCCTGGGGTTTGCGCTGACTGTTCCAGGAATGTTTGCTCCCGTGACAGGCAGCCTCCACGGTGGCCCCCAGTGAGCCCCACCTCCTGGCGGTCACACCTCTGTGTATTCCCTTCTCCATGAGTGTGGGCTGGACCTAGAGACCTGCTTCTAATGAACCGAACATGCAGAAGTGACGGGATGTCACTGCCCAGACTCGGTTATAAAGAGTCTGTGGTTTTCCGTCTGGGGCACGTCATGAGGCAGCTCCGTGGAGAAGCTCATCTGATGAGGGACTCAGCCCTCCCAACAACCTTACAAGTGAGTTTGAATGTGGATCCCCCCCAACCCCCAACCCCCACCGAGATGGGACTGAAGCCCTAACTTCACTTCAGCTTCACAGAAGACCTGCAGCCTGAGGCAATCACCCGATTCCTGAACCTCAGGAATTGTGAAGTGTCTGATTTAAGCCGCTGAGATTTGAAGAAATTTGTTAGATAGCAACAGACAACTAATACAAACCATCACTTTTTTCAGGTCTCTGCTCAAATGTCACCTTATTAAAGTGGTCTTTCAGGAACATCTCACCTAAAATAGCAACATTCCTAGCCCACCTCATTATTCTTTATTCTCTTCATCTTGCTTCATTTTTCTCTACAGCATATATCACTACATATATATATATATAAATATAGTGTTACATATATCACTATATATGTGTGCATGTGTGTGTATGTGTATTATTTACTGCCTCCACTATAATAAACTCCATGAGGACAGAAACTTAATTTTTGTTCACTGCTATAACCTTGGCATCCAGAACAGTGCACAGCACCTGGTAGATGTTCAACAAATAAAGATTATTAAAGGGTTATTTGTGACAGCTCTACACCCTCTGAAGGAATTATTGATAATGACTTATAATAACCAGGACAGATGACATTAATAATAATAGCAGCTACCAATCACTGAACGCTCCATGTGGGGGCACTGAGCTAACAACCCCACATAGCTACTCCCATCTCACTGGGAACGTTACAAAGAACAGGTGTCATTATTTCATTTCAGATGAACTGAAGTTCAAAGAGGTTAAGTAGTCAGCTCAAGAATACACAACCCACAAGTAAAACAGTCGTGACCAAACCTTAGCTCTGTCCCAGCTCTGAAGCTGAAGAGCCGAAGGTCTAGGGGTCAGAATCCACGTCAGAGCATTCCATGGTTCTTAAATCCCGCCCTCCCAAATCAGCGCCCTTTCATTATAACTGGACCGTGTTCTCACCCAGGAAATAAACTGGGGCCTCCCTGTGCTACATCAGGGGACTTTTGGAGGTCAGAGCATCTTAAGTCCAACATGACAGGAGCAAGCTGGCTGCTGCCCTGTTGTTCGAGGTAGGGTGTCCCCCCTGCAGTCCTTCCCTGGGGCCCGGTGGGGAGGAGGGCTTCGCTCACATTGGGGTTCTTATCCTCATCATACTCGTCCATGTGGTAGGTCCTGTAGCCCTCCTCGGCGGAGTCCCAGAACCATTTGACGACTCTCCCTCTCGAGGACAGATGGGAGCTATCAGAGGAGAACGTGGCAGTGGGATTGCCCACTCTGTAGAGCTCCCAGGGCTTCTGGTCTGATTTTCTGGAGCATTCTCTTTCCAGATCATCTCCATGGTTACTGTCCAGGCTGTGCTTGGAGGATGGGCCCAGGCAGGTAGTAGGTGCCTTGGATTCCTTCTCAGGGAGGGTGAACATCTGCAAAAAAACAAAAGCACTCGGTGCCTGATCAAGGGCTTTCCTTAGGACCAAGCATCAGAAACGAAGTGGGGCCTCCCCACTCTCTCCACCTGCCTCTTCTTCATGTTTACGCCCTGACTGCACCCTGTGTCCCTGACCACTGGGAAACAGGAGTGCAATCTCTGTAACTCAATTCCATTAAGGATGTGTTTGGTGCCAGGGTCCGCTCTTGCTTTTATACAACTTTACTACATAGTTGCTTTAGTTCATTTTACTTTTATGGGTTTCACTCTGCAGCCTAAGGGGTCACTATTGATCTTTTCCCATTTTTGCTGACCTCAGTTTCAAAAATTCCAGGTTACACTGTTCTGACTTAAAGCAGAAAGAGCCTGGTGTCTAGGGGTGCGGGGTGGTGGTGGA
The DNA here is from genome assembly GCA_004027475.1 of Anoura caudifer. NCBI lineage: Eukaryota > Metazoa > Chordata > Mammalia > Chiroptera > Phyllostomidae > Anoura > Anoura caudifer. Next base: position 3,643 of record PVKU01000905.1, on the reverse strand, counting down.
GGGCCAGCAACAAGGAGAGCAATGAGGGGGGATGGGGCTTGTGTAAATAGGGGTAAACGGTGGGATGGGAGTGTTGGTGGTGTGAAGCAGACCCTGGGTGGGGACTGAAGGGGGTGCTAGTGGGGATCTCAGCAAGAACAGGCACCTAGCAGAGCTCCAGGGGCCCCTCCTCCCTCTCAGTGGGGTGCCGCGTATGGGGCCTGGATCGGGTGCTCTCATTCTGTCAGCGGATGGGAGCTGCTCCACTTTCTAAGGTAGTTTTCTAATCTGCGTGGTGGGTATAACAGTAACTATTCGGTGTTTTAGTTTTTTCCCTACAATGGTTCTAGTAGTTCTTAGTCATCTTTAACTTCATTTGAAAAAATTTTGTTAGATTGTATTGTGACAGCTGTCATATCAGTGTGCATTTTTAAAAAAAATCTTATCAACATTGGTGAATTTCTGTACAGCCATTTTAATATTGAAGATGGAAGAAGATACACATTTTGGGTATATTATGCTTTATTATTTCAAGAAAGGTAAAAACACAACTGAAAGGCCAAAAAAAAAAAAAAAAGATTTGTGCAGTGTATGGAGAAGGTGCTGTTACTGGTCGAACATGTTAAAAGTGGTTGGCAAAATTTCTTGGTACTATTGACATTTTGGTCAAATAATTCTTTGCTGTGGGGCTGTCTTATGCCCTGGAAGATGTTTAGCAGCACCCCTGGCCTCTACCCACTAGAAGTCAAGAGCAGGAGACAGCCAACATACTGAAAATATCCAAATCAACAAAGTTATTACTGAAAAATTTAAAATATGTCTTATGTTACTGAAAAAACTAAACGGACTTTTTAGCCAACCCAATACTTCATACAGCAGCATTGAGGATATAAATATATGAGTCAATGTAGACAAAAGGACTTAAAATTCTGGCTGATGGCCGATGTTCAGTGTAATATAACTCTTCCGTTGATTTTCTTAGTCCTAATGGACAATCTCCACACACCAAATAATGGGGGACACAGCAAATGATGAGGGGTCCCCGCTAAATTGGGCTCCACGAAGTCTTCTCTGGGGTCCTCCCCCATTGGCTGGGGTCCCCCTGGCTCACCTCAGTCTCTCCCGACCGCGGTCCTGCAGAAGGGCTGGGCTGGCAGGCCAGGGACGCCTAACACCCGCTCTGGGCTGCGCTGCGGAGGAGCCAAGGGTGGGTTAGGCGAGTCCGCCGCCCAACTGGGCGCACGACCAGGCCTTTGACCCCGCAGTGCAGGGGACGAAAAGCTTGAGGGCCTCTGCAGCAAGGCGGACCCTCCGAGGGACTGCTCCAGGTTCCAGGAGGAGGAAGTGTGGTCCGCGCACAGAGCTTCAGGTCGGAAGGACAGACTTTTGCAGAGTTGTGCCACAAGGGGAGGGGCTTCCTATGTGCACCGCGGGGATCACGCGGACCTGGTCCGGCTGGAGGAGCCACGCCGGTACTCAGTAGGCGCGGTCTGCGTGGGGTTTTCCTTTGCCCTGGCACGCCCGCCACGCTCTACGCGCGCGGAGGGCCCGCCCCTGGGCACCGGGCTGGGGTTCCGCGGGAAATGTGCACGCCGCCAGGGCTTCACTAGCTGGTGAGGACGCATTTCCTCCCCCGCAACCCAGCCCTTTGGGTGTAGGAGGTACCTCAGGATCTGAGTAGGTGGCTTCCCCGACCTTCTCGGACCCCGCTGACCAGCCAGGCCGGAGGAGAGGGCAGAGAAGGGGAACGGCCGGGGGCCCAGAGGCCAGGGCCCAGACCTTGGCAAGGAAGGAGCCACCTACTCCCATCTCCGCACTCTGTAGCCTGAGTGTGGGGTCGCCTCCTCCTGCCTCTGGTCCCCCACCTCCCTGGCTCTTTGGGGCACCTCCCTCTGCCTCCTGGTTTAGTACCTGGATGTTGAGCTGACAGGAGCCAAAGTTTCTAGGCGATGGTATGCCGTGTGGCCCATGGAGAAGCCTTTCCGGAATTGGGGTGAGGGCATCCTTAAAACACCCTTCCCCTAGGAGAGTTTTACACAGGAATGTGTCATTTCAACCCCTGTAACATTGTTGAAGTCTACCATGGACCCTACACATTCTGGGGCTTCGGTGTGAGTTAGAGACTCCCCAGAGCCCAGGCATGCCCAGAACCTTGAGTTGAAGTCTCCTTTCCCCAGGAAAAGACAGCAGCGGGTTCCCCCAGTACAAGTACAAATGGGAGGACTGGCTGTCTTCTGACCACTCCTGTTGTCTTCCCCTCCACCTTGCCAGTGACTAACGTTGTGATCTCCCACAGCTTGCAGGACCTTTCCAGTCCTCCGTGTTTTACTCTGTAAAATAAGCCAGTTCTCGCTATCCAAGACATGGCATTCTATCTAATGCAGATAAGTAGTCTTACTGAATGCCTGTTCTGTGCCAGATCCCTGCAAAGTGCTGGGACGTAGTTACGAGCAAATCAAAGAGCCGACCTGCAGGGTTGATTGGGAAGGCAGACACACAAATGTGGTAACTCATAAGAAAGGGTTGTTAAGTGCCATGGCAGCATACAGCAGGGAGATTTAACCCTACCCTCACAGATTATATACACATGCATACCCCCTAAACTCTTACAAAGTGATGCTTGAGTTCTGAAGGATGAGTCCCAGTTAGCTAGCTGGACAGTGGGGTGCTGGAGCAGAAGGAACATTGAGATGGGGCCTTGAAGGTGAGGGTCAGTGTAGAACATGAATGAACAGTGCAAATCCAACACCTCTGGAACTCCCCGGGTTTGGGAGAACGGCTGGAGATACAAGCAGGAGTCAGGTCATGAGTCTTTGTAAACAGACCCTGATAAGGACTGTGGACTTCTCACTGAGGACACTAGAAATTATGTACACACACGGACAAGGAGAGAGAGCAAACAGATTTTTTTAAAAATCAAAAGGTACAGCTTCCGGCCAAGATGGAGGCATAGGCAGACGCACTGTGCCTCTTCTCACAACCAAATTAAGGACAACAAAGATTTAGAAACAAGAAAACAACTAGATCTCAGAAAATCAAACTGTTTGGAAGTCCAACAACGATTCATCCAGACCAGTAAGAGGGGCGGAGTCGCGGCAGGAAAAAGCGGAGGTGCGGACCGGGCACGCAGGCAGCAGCGGCTGGCAGCCCCCAGGTGCACAGGCAGCGACTAGCAGACCCCGGGCATGGGGTGGCAACTGTGCAGACCCAGTGAGGCCACACAAGGCAGCTGGCTGACCGGGTGGTCCCACATTCACGTGCGGATAATCCAGGCAAAGGGGAAGCGGTGAAAGGAACTGGAATCTGAGCGAGAGTAAAGCAACCGCCATTATCTCCTCTCAGACCCCGCCCCCACATACAGCGTCACTACCCAGCGACCGGGCTGTCCCGCCCTGGGGAACACCTGAGGCTCAACCCCTCACTACCTAACAGCCGCGACTAGATAAAACAAACAAACAAACAAACAAAAAAAAAAAACCCAGAAATGGAAATGGCTCAAACCGGAGAACAAATCAAAGCCCCAGAGCCAATTTATCTAAGCGATGAAGAGATTGCCAACCTATCAGATGCACAATTCAAAACCCTGGTAATCAGGATGCTTACAGAATTGGTTGATTTTGCTCACAAATTAGATGAAAAAATGAAGGCTACAATAAGTGAAATG
>PVKU01000904.1:265218-364588 GCA_004027475.1 Anoura caudifer | reverse complement strand
GAGGTAATGTCCAATGCTGCTGTTGAAGACCTTTTCATTTCGGTGTGACTTTTACCATCTTCAAATGCAAAGATTATCTTCCTTTGAGCTGCTCTAACCTCCATTACACCATAGTAACAGGAAGGATTCTATGTATGAATAAGAGAATGGAAAAGAATTGTCTTGAATATTCTCCTTATGCCTCTTTCAGTCCCTCCGAATTTCAAAACTGTTTCCCTCCGCATTCACACTCTGCTCTAAGAGGACAGAATGAAAAGCGAAAGACAGTAAATATCTAAGTAAGAGGCAATTTTGGCCTAACTTACAGAAAATAGTATCCACGGACATGCAGTTCTTTCATCTATCACTCTTAGTGAGTGAAAGCGTACTCGTGCATCGTGCTCCAGATGTTGTGATTGCTTTAGAACATATGGGATATTCTCCTAGCTGCCTTGCCTACAATACCTGAATTTCCTGGGTGAAGGATCAAAGAGTTAATCCCACGTTTGCCTTGAAAAATAGGGACGGATTCCTTTTTTGTAGACTAGAGAACTAGAAAACAAATACTATTCCACAACTTTTCCAGATAGCTTCCTCTCGCGTTACGTGACCATCCCTAACAACATGTGATTACACTTTACTTACGCCTTCCATATATACTGTCAAATTGGAGCTTTACAATATAATTTGAAGCGGGGTGTGTATCACTGTTCTTATTTTATGAGACTGAAAGCAAGTCCGTCCCCCGGTGGGTTAGTAAGCGGCAAAGCCGGGACTACTCAGTTCTCCTGATCCCCACCCCTCTCTGGTAATTCTAAAAACAATGATGAACTCCTAAGTCTAAACTGGCTTAAACCACTACTCAGCAACCTCCGACCTTCTCTGAGCCATTATATATCCTTCTACCTCCTTTAGCACACCCTGCTAAGCAAGAGAACTCACCGCAAATACGGATCGACTTCATTAATCTCTCCACCTGAAATACCACTGTGAAGTCGAAATCTTGGCCCTGGCGCTCCCATAGTCGTTACAGGCCTGCCTTTTTTTTTTTTTTTTTTTTTTGAGATAGAATTCGCCCAAAATGTCGCAGTTCCCTTTTGCCATCGCCCCGGCATAGCCCCTCCGCCTTACCTCTTGATAGTAAGGCTTCGGAACAGTGGGTACCACGCGGAGAACTGACAGTGCAGCACATGCTCCTTCTTCATCCTCCAGCAGCCGCCTTGCGCGCTCTCTCTCTCTCCCCCCCACCCCAAACCTCCGGCGCCCTCCCGGAACCCACCTCCCCAGTTCCGGAAATGCCCGCCGAGCTATTTTGGCTCCCGTACCCTTCCGGTCCATAAAACAAAGAGGAAGTGCTAGAAAAAGGAACGGAGAAATGTGGAGAGTACTTTTAGTGTACACACACACACACCCGCCCTCCCCCTGCAGTTTGGGTCCTAGAAATGGAATTCCGAAGTATTGAGAACGGGACTTTAAGAACTGCACGCCTCCGCTGTCTCAGCTGGACGCGCACTGCCCCGGAAGGTAATCTTTTAAAGCTGTGTCACCGGCTGGGGTTCTACGGGTGCCGGGAGAGGGAAGTCCTCTTATAAATGCGAGGCGCGGTCGTGACTCAATCAGTAGCGCCAGCATCTCTGGAGAGTGCAGCGTTGGACTTGTGCTTTCTTCTTTCGTCCCCCTTCCCAAAGGAGTACCCTTTCCTTCGCCCCACACCTTGGAGTAGGTAACTGGGCGCGGGCCAGTCACGTACAAGATCTATTTGGGGAAGAGGGCGGGAGCACACGAGCCTGCAGGCAGCCGCGCGCGGATCTCCCAGTGTTTGCACTGGGCTCGCATCCGGGGCAGCGAGGGGGCGGCCGCAGCGGACCCGCGGAAAGGCGGGCCAAGTTCTGGGGGAAACCAGGAACTGGAATAGAAGAGCTTGAGCTACTGGGAGTACAGAAATCAGGAAACATCGCAGTTATATATTAATTTGAGTGTAGTGGTTGAGGCATCTGCAAAGAGGAGGGGAATGACCTCGCTTCTTTCGTGGGGAAGGGTTATGAGAAATAGGGAAAGAATCCCATCTGTACGATCCTAGGGAGTAAGACTTTGGAAGTATGAGTCAGGGTACATTTGGGAGAATAGAGGAAAGGGGAGAGTTTCTCCTTTGAGCATCAAGTTCATTTATACCAGCCCCGCAAAATCAGCAGCCTGGAAAGGCCAGATTTTATCAGGATCCATGCCATGCTGGAATCATAAGACTGGCAGAGCCCTATCTCGCACTTGTAGTATCATTCCTTTTACCTCCTCCTCTTCCCTCCCTATCACCCTATCATCTACTTTCCCTTATTCTGTAATGACTTGTCAGGTGGCAACCAGAAACTATGGTTGCCACTAGAACAAATGAACTTAAGGAAGTTCACTTGTTTCTTGAATTAAAGAAATTAATTCGAGAGAAATTACTATCAGCTGAGAAACGCCTTTTAAATCAAGCTCTTGCCTCTTACAGTTTCATGCCTCGGGCTTATCCCCGGGTACCTGTGCCTAAAGATGCACATTTTAGATGCCTTCTTTAAATTGCACAACTCACTGGTCCATCTAAACAGTTTTGAATTAGAAAGGTAAGAAACCGACTACAGGCATCTTTAGAAATGTATTCATTAGAATAATTATTAGCTCCTCTGACTACCTGGGTTTAGAAATTTTCCCCCCAGGCATATGCATTGTTTCATGTTTTGTTTTTCTCAAAACTGTTAGTGGTTAAGTGGTTTAGTTGGGAGCATTACTTTTAAAGATATTTTCAAAGCAGAGCTAAATTCTAGCTTATAATGCCGCAGTGTTGAGGGAGGGGGCAGCAGTAGTGATAAGTATTTCTGAGGTCCAAGATTATGCAATTCTTTCTGTTTTGCGGGGGAGAAAGAAGCAATATTCCATATACATTAGGAGAATAATGCCAAACTAATAGTGACCTCATGCCAGATGGGGCAGTCATTCACATACTGTTTTGTTTGACCTAGGAGTAAACAAGTTACAGCAAAGAAAATGTTAGCACTGATCAGGGTGAATTTAGGTAAGGTCTTTTTCTCTTGAAAATAGGAATTAGGAGATGTATAAGAGAAAGTAGAAACCCAAAACAGTCATTCTGAGAGGAGTAATACAGTAATAACTGCCCAAGAAACTTGAGTATGGAGGTTGTTCAGTGACTTCAGTATTACAGTTGATTCATATAACTTGTTGCACATTTATCCAGCACCAAATAAATCGACATTACAAACAGATGGTCCAGTATTTTGAATGGATACAGCAAAATTCACTTTCACTATTTTTTAGCCACCATGTTTGTCTTCATTTAGCCATTAAGTGTTTATATTCATGAAGTTTCTTCAATAAAACCTTTACAACAATGGAAATAGTTGCTTTTTCTCATGCATACCAAAAAATGGCAGTAGCCTAACAATTGGGTGTTACTGTGTAGTTACAGATTAAATAATGAAAAAAATTTTTTTCTGACTAATCCTTCTAGGATATTTCCAACTGTCTCCTGATTTTCTCCACTTGGAAATCTTGCCAACATCTCAAACTCAGGGAATCCAAATTTGAGCAGTGCACCACCCCACCACCCCTTTCTCCTTTTGATGTCCCAGTGTCCTTAAAGATCATCTCCTTAGAATTACCTTTGGAAACCCCTTCCCCAGAAACTGTTTTAGGAAAAGGAATAAAGTCTTATCCACAAGAAATTAAATCTTGCCACTGCTACCATCCTAGGCCAAACTATTCCAAGAGGTTCTTTACTGTAAAGGTTATAGTGTAACCCATTAAATTTCCCAAGGGTAATTTAATTAACACTCTTGCTTAACCAAACTAGAACTCAGTGTAACAATTATAAATCACCAAGTAGTATAATTTACGTAAAATATTCTCTCTGCCCACCGAACCCCATACCTGCCAAAAAAGAAACTTTCAATGCCTTTCCATCATTAACAAATTACAGGAAGTCATTACCTGAGGATAATTGTTATCAGCCAAGAAAAGCTCACGTAAAGAGAATCCATTTGATGTGATACCAAAATCTTACCATAAACGGTATAAAAAAAAAAAGAACTGATCAAAATATTAGCTTAAAAAAACTAAATTTTAAAGTTTTATGATTATAACCAAAACTAGTACATAGAACAATACTAATTGATTCTCTCTTCATTATAAATTTAGTGGCTTTTTCAGTTGTTCTGAAAGAATGTAGAGTGGCATCTTAGATATGTCCAAGCATTTGATGTTTGACTGTAACACAGTACAGTCATAAAGTTATTTTTGCAAACACTGATCTTCACCCACTTAATTTATTTCAGAATGCCTTGTTGATTTTTCTGCCCAGTGATTCAACTTTTCCAACTGCCTGACCTTCATTTGTCGGATTCTTTGCTTATGATTTGACCTCCTACATCTTCTATTTGGTTGAGAATAGATGGTGTTTATAATACTCAAATTTCATCTGGGAGAGACTAGCCTATGTATAATTTCATGTTGTGATTTTTGCTTCATTTTGCAACCTCAGCAAACTGCACATTGAGATTCGAGTATGGTAGTAATTTGAATAAAAGTAATGAGGACCTTGAGTGCAAACTTCACAGTCTGGCTTTTGAGATTCTCAATTTAACTTTGAATTTTAACTCCCACTTAACTTTACTCCAGCTGTTATTACTAATACTGAAATATCCAAGTTTGTGAAAAAATAATCACTTATAGTCCTTCAGTGGAAAATTGAAAGAGCTAACTCCAAGAGAAGTTTACATAGCAATAAGAATGTGGGGCATGCCAATTAGGGTTTGACAAAAAATTTCTGAGATGTTCTGAATTAAAATTACAGCTTCCAGAGACTGAGAGAAATCTACAAAACAGCCCATTAATAGCTGTAAACAGCACTGACATGACTGCTCACATTTCAGTATATCTGTTGGAATTTAGGATTAATTTCCAGGTAGCTATTAATCCAATTATCCAAAAGTTACCAGCCCTGTAGAACCACAGGAGCCTCCACTTACTTATAATTTACATATGAATTTCCCTTCTGCTTCCCACAGCAAATCCACAGGAGCCTACACTTCCTTGAGACTCTGGAGCCCATCCTGAAACTAGCCCCCCTTACCTTCCTCCATCCTGTGTCTAGCTAATGCATTGATGGATCCTTCTAGAATGGCTTGCATCTCTTTCACCCCATCTGATCTATAAAAATACTTGCAAATTTCTGGGGGAAGACAGACATACTGTCTTTCCTACCACTATGTGCTTCAGGGGGATAGATACCATTCCCCAAAACCAGTCTTTTTTTTCCTAGCAGTGCCCTGATAAACCCTTTCTTTTAAAAAAGACTGTGTTGTAGAAATTAAAAGTTTTAACAGGTTGTTGGGTGATTTGCCTGCAAATTTGAAGGCATCTAGCCAAATCAGCCTTTGGAGATGTGCTGCAAATAGTAACATTATCCATTATATGTGAGTTTTGTTTTTTTGAAGGGTTGGGGAGGGAAGGCTTGAGAACCACCAGGCTTGCCAAACAGTCCTATAACCTAGCAACCCTTCCCCTGTATAGTGTCTACTTTGAGGTGGTACCTTCTACTTGGAATGCTTTCCCTGCCTTCTTTGTCTAAATCTCATGTTAATATCAAACTGCCTTTTAGTGGTAGCATTTAAAAAGTCTACAATTTTCCCTGCCTCCCAAGTGTATGTGATTTGCCCCTCATTTAAAGCACTCTGGTATTGCATTATCTCTACAGTAGACATTACCCCTGTGGTTATTTGTGAAGCAGTAAGATCCCAAAGGGCAGGAATAGTGGTCAATTTGCACTTGGTATATACACTCAAACATATCAACTGTACATGCTCTCAAAGTTAAAGAGACTGTACTGTATAGGCATTCAAAATCCTGCATCCTGGAAAAATTATACATTTGACACACCAGACTTTTCACTGTTCAAACTGAACAGTTAAAATGGCTTATGTGAATTAAAACAGTAGAGCATTCAACATTATGTACATGGGTATTTTAAGTATACCACACATTGTAGATGACCTTAAATTCTGGCTAATGGCATGGATAAAATTCAAATTAAACTTGACTTTTAAACCTCAACATAGCATTGAGTAAGCTTAAGAAAGCTGCTCTATCATGGCAATGGACACGAGTGTGAAGCATGGAATGGAAACCTCATTTGTTTCTGCAGTGTGTTACTTGTAGTGAATGGCCCCCAAATGACACCATTTAGAATGATGTTAAAAATAATTTTTTTTGTTTCTGTAGTATTTTTGAGATGCTTTTATAATCCTGAACATTTCGGGAATCAGTACAGTTTTTTTATTTATTTTTTCCCCGCTATTTCAAACTATACTTTTTCAATCACTCTGTAATCACATTCTGTATTATTCGCACTGCTGGTGGACTGCTACAGAACACTGTTTCCCCGTGGGGCTGATTACATTAAGGTACTTACCCTAGAGAAGCCAAGCTCTTTTTGCCAACTTAAATCCCCTCACCTCTTCACCCATTCCCTTTCACCCCTCTCCCATCTGGCAACCATCCAAATGCTCTCAGTATTCACGATTCTGTCTTTGTTCTTATTTGCTTAGTTTTTTAGATTCACTTGTTGACAGATGTATATTGCCATTTTATTGTTGACAGTTTTGATCATCTTTTTCTTAAATAAGTCCCTTTAACATTTCATATAATAAGGGTTTGGTGATGAACTCTTTTAGTTTTTCTTGTCCAGGAAACTCTTTATCTTCCCTTCGATTCTAAATGATAGCTTTGCTGGGTAGAGCAATCTTGGCTGTAGGTCCCTGCTTTTTATGACTTTGAATGTTTCTTGTCAATCCCTTCTAGCCTGCAAAGTTTCTTTTCAGAAATCAGCTGACAGTCTTATGGAAACTCCCCTGTAGATAATTATATGTTTTTCTCTTGCTGCTTTTAAGATTCTCTCTTCAAACTTTGGCATTTTAATTATGATATATCTTGGAGTGGCCTCTTGGCATCCATCCTGTTTGGGACTCTGCTTCCTGGATTTGCATGTCTATCACCTTCACCAAATTAGGGAGGGTTTTTTTCCCCCCCCCATTATTTATTCAGGTAGTTTCCCAGTTTCTTGCTCGTTCTCTTCTCCTTTTGGCACCCCTATGATGGGAATGTTGGGCCACTTGAAGTTGTCCCAAAGACTTATACTATCCTCATTCTTTTGGATTATTTTTTCTTGTTGTTCTGAGTGGTTGTTTTTGCTTCCTTATGTTCCAAATCATTGATTTGATTCTTGGCTTCATCCAGTCTACTTTTGTTCCCTGTAAATTGTTCTTTATTTCAGTTATTGTACCCTTTGTTCCTGACTGGATCTTTTTCATGCTGCTGAGGTCCTCACTAAGTTCCTTGAGCATCCTTATAACCAGTATTTTGAACTCTACATCTGATAGATTGCTTATCTCCATGTTGTTTAGCTCTTTTTCTGGAGTTTTGATTTGTTCTTTCATTTGGGCCATGTTTGTGTCATTTTGGCAGCCTCCCAGTGTTTGCTTCTGTGTATTAGGTAGAGTTGCTATGACTATGTCTGTTAGAGTGGCCTAATAAAGTAGGTGTCCTGTAGGGTTCAATGGCAGAGCCTCCCTTTTCACCCAACCTGCGTACTTGAACTGCACCCTTATATGGGCTGAGTAGACCCTTCTCTTGTAGTTGAGCCTTGGTTGCTGGTGCCAGGTCAGTGGGAGAGATTTGCAAGCCAGTCAGTTGCAAGGATTGGCTGTGACCACTTACCATCAACCTCCACTCTCTGTGGAGGATCAGCTGTGCAGGGGCAGGGTGGTGGTGCTCTGACGTGGTCTCTAGCCAGCCACTGGGTGCCCAGGCCCTGGCGTTTCCTGGGTTGTGCAGGCCAAGGTCAGCCCCCACCTGTGTTTTGCCCAGAGCTGCCCTGTCTGAGCTATAAAGTAATCTGAGATGCTGCTACTTGTGCTGGGCTTGGAGATTCCCAGGTGGAGCCAAGCTGTGAATTTAGGCCTGGGGCCACTTAAGAAGCAGTTAAGGGGACTGGGAATTCACTGAGGTCAATTGTTGCTTGTTTGAAAGGATTTGGGATACTGTGAGCCAAGATCAGCCATTCATATGGAAAAGCTGTTAACAGGTGTTAAGTTGCGAGGGATGGAGCCTCAGGGGATCTCCTAGGGGGCAGAGGTTGCAAATGGTGTTAGCCAGGTTGATATAGTTTCAGATATGGCACCCTGCCATCTCTGTGGCACTGCCCACCTGTCTGGGAGAAAGCTGTCCCCCAGCTCTCACCTTAATATCAGTCACTTCCTCACTGTATGCCACTGGTGTCTTCAAGCTGCTATCCTGGTTTTGGAGCTCAGAGGGAGTGAGTCTGAGTAAGTCCATGGATGGATTCTTTAAGAGGAACTGCTTGGGATGCCAGAAGTCTACCAACTCAATCCCTGCTAGTTTTTGCAGCCAGAAGTCATGGAGACCTACCTTCCTGGCACTGGTACTCTGGGCTGCGGTGCCTGGTGTGGGGCTGGGACTCCTCCCTCCAGAGAGATCCCTTAAGATTTTTATCCATCACACATGTAAGTGGGACCAGCTGTTCCACATCTCTGCTCCTCCTACCAGACTGGATAGATGTGGTTTAATTCTGTAGTTTCAGGCTTCATTCAGCTCGAATTCTGCTGATTCTGAGTAATGGTCATTCCATAATTTAGCTAAATTTGTGATGTGACTGTGTGAGGAAGCGAGCCATGTTTATCTATGCTGCCATATTGGCTGGAAGTCTCAGAAAAGTTATTTGGGTTCAATGTTACTTTTTAAAAGGTAAAAAAATTTAATCCAAGCATTGCGTACTATTCTGGTAACTGGAATTTCTTGGTTTCCTAACATTTATTTTCTCTTAATTAGTAGAATTAAAAGAGGAGGAAATTTTCCTTCTCTGGCATTAATAGAAAAGAATGGAAAATAAAAATCTAGGTTCTTTGACCTGAGAGTGGAGCATCCAGGTAGACAAATAGCCAGCCTTTGGTTAGTTTTCATCTTGTCAGCACTCTGCTTTTACTGTAATAATGTCTAACGTAAACCAACACCAGTTAATAGTTTACCTAGTAAATTTTTATCTGGGGCACTTTCAAAGGAATAACTGCCTGCTTTCTTATGCTATATGCATATAATCAACTTGCTAAATATGTCTCTAAATATCTAACCATCCATGTAGCTTCTTTATTACTTTCAAGCCTCTTTTCAAATATCATTTAAACAGGACTTTCCCTATCACTCTGTATAGATTAGCAACACCCCTCTACCCCATCTTCTTTACTTTTTCTTCTTAATCTTTTTCTGTAAAACTTAGTCACCTGACATAAGTTGTGTACATAGTTCCTTCCTTTTTTCCTCCCTTTCCCACCACCAGAAAGTAAACTCCTACAGGGCATGGCTTTTGTTGTCCACCGCTGTCTCCCAACACTAAGGATGATCTCTCATTTTCAGTGGCTCTGAGTCTGCAAGCTGATACTCAACTGATACTTGGGTTTCATGAATATTACTTTGTGCATACTACTTCACAATTTAAATGAACATGAAGATGTACAGACATATCTTTCTGTCATCCTCATTAACTGGTTTTAATTTAGCGTACAGTCAACTTTTACCTAAGGCCTCAAATTTTGCTATTTTGCCAAAGTCGTTATTGGAAATTCAGTTTCTAGGTTTACTCATAATGTATAAGCAACAATGTTGATAACCTATTAATACAATAGAAATACATTTAATTTTACAACAGAAATACATGTTGTACACCAGGCAAAATATACACCCAAAGGACAGTAAAGTGACTGCCAGTACAGCAAGGCCATGTGTCACTAGCCTGTGAGTCCAAAGCACAACTCCTTGACTAGTCTCTCAGCTTTGTCAGTCTTTGGACCCAACATCACCTTCAGCAACTCACCTATCCTGAACAATAATTAAATCGCCTATTGGAGATTATAAGAATGCAAAGTTAATGGTTGTTAATTGAGATGTAACTCATACACCATAAAATTCACCCTAAACTGTAAAATTCAATGGATTTTAGTACATACACTATTTAATTCCTGAACATTTTCATCAAAGAGAAATACAACACCCGTAAGCAGTAACTTCCTATTCATTTTTTCCCCTAGTCCCTTGGCAACCACTAATCTGCCTTTGGTGTCTGTAACTTTGCCTACTCTGGATATTTCATTCAAATGGAATCATACAGTACAGTGTCCAGCAGAAGTTAATGCCTGCTTGAGTGTGGTTGGTAGGGTAATGATATGAGTGTAATAATTTAGATTTTTTATTTGAACATTTCACCTAAAATGTCATATGGTATGCTTGAGTGTGACATTGTTATGTTACAGAATTACATGCTTGATATTTTATAATGAAAACAGACCCTTATTTGTGCCAAACCCTGTATTTGGCCTTTTGTGACTGGCTTCTTTCACTTAGCACAGATTTTTTTTTTTTAAAGGTTCATCCATGTTGCAGAATGTCAGAACTCTATTCCTTTTTTATGGCTGAATAATATTCCATTGTATGGAATACCACATTTTATTTACCGTTCATCAACTGGAGACATTTAGGTTGTTTCCACTTTGGGGTTATTAGGAATAAGACTTCCATGAACATTTCTGTACAAGTTTTTGTGTGAGCTGTTTTATTTCTCTTGGTTATATACCTAGGAGTGAAATTACTGGGTCACATGGGAACTCTGGTTAATCTTCTGAGGAACTATTAGGCTGTTTTTCAAAGTGCCTGTACCATTTTACATTCCTACCAACATGCATGAGGGTACCAGGTTTTCCACATACTCACTAACAGTTGTTACTTTTATTATAGTCATTGTAATGGGGGTGAAGTGGTATCTCATTGTGGTTTTACCTTTCCCTGATGGCCAAGGATTCTTACATATTTTCATGTGCACAGTCGCCATTTGTAGATGATCTTTGGAGAAATGTCTATTCAGATCCTTTGTCTATTTTCTACCAGGTTGTCTTTTAATTATTGTTATGAGTTTTTTACATATTTCACATACAAGTCTTCTATCAGATTTACAAACAATTTTTCATTCTGTGGGCTGCCTTTTTACTATCTTGATGGTATCTTTCAAAGCACAGAAGTTTTTAATTTTGATGAAGGCCTGATTTATCTTCTTTGGCTGCTTTGTGCTTTAGGTATCATATCTAAGAGACTCCTGCCTAATCCAAGATCATGAAGATTTACACTTAGGTTTTCTTCTAAGAGTTTTATAAGTTTATCTTTCAGATTTAGGCCTTTGATCCATTTCAAGTTAATTTTTATATATGGGATAAACAGAGGTTCATTTTCATTCTTATGTATATATCTAGTCCCAAAACAGTTTTAAAGACTGTTCCTTTCCCCACTGAATTGTCTTAGCAGTCTTGTTGACAATCAAAAGACCATAAATCTATGGGTTTAATTCTGGACTCCCAGTTCTAGTCTATGAATTTAAATATCTATCCTTATGCCAGTACCCACACCATCTTGATTACTGTGGCTTTTACAGTAAGTTTTGTAATCGGGCAGTGTGAGTCACTTAACTTTGTGCCAAGATAATTTTTACATTGAGCCTAACTTAGTGAAATAAAGACAAGTAGATCAGAACTGTTCTTCAGAACAAGTCTAAGCAGGCCCCACACTAACCTAGTTCTTAGAACAGAATAGCTCTCTAGACTTACCCAGCCAGATGCATTTTATTCCTTCGTTCATTTGTTCAGCAGTGAGTTTAGGAAGTTTTTATAGCAACATCACTGGGAGCAATTTTGAAAGTTGGATAATGTAGAGAAAAATCTAGTGTCTAGGAAACAGTTTTGAAAATCATTTCATCCTAAGTGGGGAATAGTGATGGTAGGGTTAACACTTCCAAGAAATGTTAGAAATAGAATTTTTAGAACTTGGAATGGGTAAGTTATGGTTGGTAAAGAATAAGGAGGGATTGAAGACATGTATATTTCTAGCTGGGGAGTGATGGGTTGCTCTAGTTAGGGAAGTAGATTGTGATGGGCAGAGCAAAGATAAGACCATCTGTCCTTTCAAGAAGAAAAAACAGGGTTATGAGAAGGTTGATTGTTTCTGTTTTGTTGGTTGTGTTTTAGGACAGGGAAAACTTGCTGTCTGAGGTAAAAATTGAAGATGTGAGGGGTAGTTTAATTATCACTTTAGGTCTAAGGAGAAACAGAGCAAAACCACTTTTTTCCTCTAAGACAGCAAGAGAGGTGATGATTCTTGATGGTCTATCTTTTCCCCAGAGCTAAAGTTGGGAGGTGGGATGGGTTACGGAACTATGGAACTTAAGAATAGTAAAGGGTTAGAATAGCCATTGAAGAATGTAGATAAAATAACAAACAGAAAATAGGAGTGAAAAGACATGACAGGGGATCAATTCAGAAAGTCCAACAGCCAGCTAAATATCAGTTCCTGGAAAAGAGCAGTGAAAATGGAAGGAAGGGGCATTTTGGTGAAATAATTCAAGAAAAGTTCCCCATCATGAAACATAGTCTGAAGTTTCCAGATTGAAAGTACCCAATACAGTAACATCAACGTGAAGACATGAGTAATTAAAAGTTGGCAGAGAAAGAAAGTAGGTCACAAGAAAAAGGGTCAAGAATCAGAATGGCTTCAGGTTTTGCAACAGCAACACCAGAAGCAAGACAACTGAGCATCACCTCCCAATTTCTGATAGAAAATTATTTTCATCCCATAATTCTATATGCAGATAGATTATCAGTCAACTTTGAGCACAGGAAAAAAAATGTTCAGACATTCAAGGTACAAAAATGAAGGACTTGAGCCAAGATAGGGGAAAAGAATAGTAGAAACAAATGGGATGGGGCTACTCTTTTCATCACAGATCTTGTAGTACTAGTTAACTGTAACTGCTACACATTAAAACTTAAAAGTGAATGGGCCACCCAAAAAAAAAAAGTAAAACAAAGTGAATGGACAATAATCATGTGAATGTACTTAATGCCACTGCACTGTACATTTTAAAATTATTAACATGGGTCCTAGCCAAGTAATTAAGTTGGCTTAGAGTGCTGCCCTGACATGCCAAGGTTGCAGGTTCTATCCCTGGTTAGGGCATGTACAAGAATAAACCAATAAATGCATAAATAAATGAAACAACAAATTGATGTCTGTTTCTCTCTTCTCCTTTCTGTAAAGGCAATAAATAAAATTATTAACATGGTATATCCATTTAATACAAGTTTAAAAAAATTAAATGGAAGATAGAAATAGCCCAATTCTTAAATTTTAGCTATAAAGGGTTGATAAAGGACTAGGTGAAGGGAGGATGGGGAGCCATATAAAATCTCTGTACTGCCCCCTTGGAAAGTCTATTAAATTTGGAGTCAGAAAATCTAAGAATGTTATCTAAGGTGTCCTAGAACATGCATAGTAGGAACTTGGCTACCACGGACTGGACCGCGCTGGAATGGTTTAAGTAATTTTCCCTGGCTGTTTCTGGGGCCTTTGTGTTTACTTTCCCATCTACGGCAGTTCTCCCAGCTCCTCATATGAGAAAAGCACCTTGGATGACAGATTAGTTTTTCACCATTTAAGTACTGTGACCAGTGGCCTATGAATAAATTTTTAATTCAGAAAAATAAATGTTGCCTAAACATACCTCTTTCTCTTGCAGTGTGAACTTCTTGCCTAAGGACTGGAAAGACGAATTAGTTTGAAAATGGAAAACCAAGAACCAGCGGATTCTTCTCGAAAAACCAAACAGTTTATTATTTCAGAGGAGGTATAAATTGTTTTTCACTTCCCTTTCCCCTCCCCACATAAGGCTAAGTTTCAAAGAAATGTATAGACCGTTTGTTGTTTGAAATTATTTGTAATTCTTAAAGACAGTTTTTAAACATTGTTCCTACTCCCTTTTTAGGTCTCAGGGACATGGTGAGCTTGTGTGGGAGCAGCAGTGTATCTGTTATTACATGTATTAGTGAACTTGAGACTGCTTTATAAATGGACCTTGGCTGATACAGAAATTCTCAAATTTTACTAAAAATTTCCCTGGGTAGAACAACAAATCGTATGTGAGTTTTAGAGCCTAGACATTTCATACTTAGGTATCCCATCTTAATTAGCTGTTTATGGTCTCATATCTATAAGAACAATAAAGACCGAAGTTTTTAGCTGTAGTCTGAATTCCAGGACAAATGTATGTTTTGTATGTTATTTAGTTTAGCTTTAAAAAAAATCTCTTACTGTAGGGGACATTGCAGTGGGTAAATTTAAAATCCTTCATTTTGGAACTATGATCTTGACACCTTCCATCAGTTCTTTTTTGATTTAAAAATCTCTCTATGTGATCCAGTGAGGTCTGGGTTCTGTTGCAGCCAGAAGGTGCCCTTCCAGGGTAGGCCAGGCAGAATGGCGCTCAGTGCCCAGCAGGCCCTTAGGAGGCCGCAGTTAGGGCCAGGGAGGAGCCTGGCTGTCCCAAGCACAGGCAGAGGTGGCTCTGTAAATGGCGGGTGTTGGGAGACAGCCGCCCGGTGGCCCAGAAGGGGGGCCTCAGGTCCACACCATGGCTGGCCCAGAGCACAGCACAAAGGCCAAGGCTGCAGGTGTAAGAAACTGTGAAGAAAATTAAAGGCCATGGATGAAGATGGACTTGAATTGCGACTGAAGAGCCAAACTCATTATTTGATGCAAGTTTTTCAGAACACTTCCCATATGTTTCCCATTTGATCATCACAACATCCTGTGTAAAGCCAACTCTGTAAATATGGATGATGATCAAACTGTTGTGAAAGTACAAGAAACAGTTGTTGTTTGAGATGTTGTGGATTCAGACATAACGCATAACTTTGTTCCTGATGACCCAGACTCAGTTGCAATCCAGGAAGTTATTGAGGACATTGTTATAGATGATGTTCATTGCCCAGATATGGAAGAAGCCTTTGTAGCTGAAATGGTCCTCATTCCTAAGGAAGTGCTGGATTCAGATGTAATTGAAGAAGTTTCTTTAGAACACTACATAGCCCCAGGTATGTTTTAGCTTCTGATATTACTTCATCAATATCTACATCGGAATACGTAATGACAGGTGAATGTATACATGTGTCTGATGTTGGACGCATTGAACATGTGTTCATGATAGTGCAGTAAAGGCGGAAATCATCACTGATCCTCTGACAACAGATGTATTGATAGTTTCAGAAGTAGTACCGGGAGCAGAGTGCGCCTCTGCAGCAGTCATAGATGCCATTGAACCATCTCCCTTTGAACCAGCAAGATAAGAGCAACTGTGAGGACTACCTTAATGATTTCCTTGGATGATGCTGGTAAAATAGAACAACAGTTTCTCTGGAATGACCTTGGCTGCAGAATCAGAAATCGATCCTTGTAAAGTGGATGGCACCGAACCTGAGGTCATCAAGGTGCACATTTTTAATGCTGACCCTGAAGAGGATGACTTAGGTGGCACTGTAGACACTGTGGAGAATAAGCCTAAGAATGATCATGGAGTTGAACATGTGCCAAGGGAAAAGATAGTTTATATGACCATCAATGTCTCTCAGCAAGAAGATAAACATCTAAATGTTGCTGAAATTGCTGAAGTTTACATGAACATGATTGTGGGAGTCTAGGATGCAGCTGCAGCAGCACTGCCACACATGAACAGCAAATTGATTACATGAAATAAAACCTTCATGCTAACAGTGTGGCAGCAGCTTATGGTAATAACTCGGATGGAACTGAAAACCAGAATGGCACTGCAAGCACCACCCTCTTGCATATAGATGAGTCACCAGGCTCAAGAGAAGACCTGATTCAAGGCAGTACCGAACAGCAATAATAAGGGCCCTGATGGACATCCCTTGACTATCCTTGCATGACTTGTGGGAAAAAGTTTAAGTCAAGGGGTTTTTTGAAAAGGCATACGAAAAACCATCCTGAACACCTTGCCAAGAAGTACCGCCATACTGCCTGATTACACTACCAACAAGAAGAGAAGTTTACACAGCTGCCTGGAGAGCCACAAGCTGACCAACAAGACAGAAGGCCATCAAATGGGGTGAATACAGGGAGCATTTCTCCTGTGTTGGGGCTTTATTTACTCAGAAAATGGTGCATAAGGAAAAAGGAGCCAACAAAACACAGTCCACAGCTAGAACTTTCCTCAGTATCTGTGTGGAGTTTAGTAAAGGTTTCGTCACCCATCGGAACTCAAAAAGCATTTGCGAATCCATACTGGGGAGAAGCCATACACCAACGCAAGTACTGTGAATACAGGTCTGCAGACTTGTCTAAATTGAAAACACATGTAAAAACTAAGCATAGTAAAGAGCTCCCATTCAATTGTGACATTTGTTTTTGGACTTTATGAGATACCACAGAGGTGCAGCAACATGCTCTTATTCACGAAGAACGCAAACCGCATTGTGACCAGATGAGTGAGAACTCAAGTGATTTGACACAACACAGTTTCAATTCACATGAAGGACTGCCCCCATAAAGTGTGACATATGTGATAAAGGTTTTCATGGGCCTGTAGGACTAAAGAAACACGTGGCTTCCCCCAAGGCAAAAACTGTACCAGCACTGACATGATAACTTTAAGATTGCGGATCATTTCTAAGTTGCCATATTCTCTCTGTTCACACAAAAGATCTTCCATTTAGGGGCAAGAAATGTAGAAAAGTATTTAGGCAACAAAATGAGCTTAAAAAGCATATGAAGACACACAGTGGTAGGAAAGTGTATAAGTGTGTGAGTACTGTGAGTATAACACAACAGATGCCTCAGGCTTTACATGGCACCTTATTTCCACTCACACAAAGCACTACCCTCACCGTTTGAGTCCTGCAAGAAAGGGTTCCAAAGACCTTCAGAAAAAAACAGCACTTAATGCAGTATCATAAAAAAGAGAGCCTGTCCTAGCAATACTTCCACAGACATTTGTGGCGATGTTGGCCTCGAAGCAGAAAATGCATTTTAAAGCCAATAGGTCTCATCCACATACAATACTGTATACTGATTTATGCTATGTACAAATAGAATATTCCCTCTAGGTGACTTATTTTTTTACATTTTGTTCAGAAGTGTGTTCTGAATTTTATTCAATTTGTTTAATCAATGGGGAAAAGCAGCAACAAGCAAGTTGATTTTAATGAAGTAATCCTGCCTCTATACTGAAATTTCTTACTTGTGTTTATTTAAATATTTACCTTGCTTACCATGATGGTACTCTTTTAAGACCACTTAAAGCTAGGGTAACTTTAGATTGCGTCAACATGATTACTTTCAGAGTAACCATTTTTCCCCTATAAATTTCTCACAATAAAATTGTCAGACATCTACTAACATAAATGGGAGATTTAACCGTCAGGTCTAATTATGCTAACACAGAAGTTATTTAGTTGTCTTGCTTATTAATCTTTTCAGACCAAATGACAATACAAATTTCCATTTGAGCTTTTGCATCCATGGCTTCGCTGAATAAAGAACACTACCTGGGTTTGTTTACTTTTTGGGTTTTTTAAGATTTTATTTGTTTTTAGAAACAGTGGAAGGGAAGGAGAAGGGGGGAGTGAAATATCAGTATGTGAGAGATATCCATTGCCTCTCACACACCTTCAACTGGGGACCTAGCCCACAACCGAGGCATGTGCCCTGACTGGGAATCGAACTGGCGACCTTTTTGTTCGCTGGCCAGCACTCAATCCACTAAGCCACACCAGCCAGGGCTACTTTTCATTTTCTTTAGCAGACAGAATAAACTTTTGGTGGGCTTTAAGTATTTATATCTTTGTCAGCAAATTTTTAGAAAATGGTATTGAAAAATTTTGCTTGTTCCTGTTGTATTTTGATTATTCTTTCTGTGTTGCTTTGTCTTTGAATGGTTGTGCGCTACAAATGAGACTTATTAAGGATGGCATTTTGGAATCTCCTAGAGCAGGGTTCCCCAACCCCTTGGCCACAGACGGTATCTGTCTGGGGCCTGTTATGAACCCCTGGGGCTTCACAGCATGGGAGCACATGAAGCCTCACATGTATTTATAGCCACTCACCATTGCTTGAATTACTACCTGAGCTCTACCTCCTGTCAGATCAGCAGCAGCTTTAGATTCTCATAGAAGTACAAACCCTGCTGTGAACTGCACATATGAGGGATCTAGGTTGCATGCTCCTTATGAGAATCTAACGCCTGATGATCTGAGGTGGAGCTGAGGCGGTAATGCTAGCGCTGGGGAGCAGCTGCAAAGACAGATTATCATTAGCAGAGAAGTTTGACTGCACAGAGGCCATAATAAACCAATTGCTTGCAGACTCATCAAAACCCTATCGGTGAGTGGCAATTAACAACTGTGCTGCATCTGGTGGCAGGCTATAAAACCATTCCCTCCCCACCCCATAGTCCATGGAAAAATTGTCCTTCATGAAACCAATCCCTGGCACCAGAAGTGTTGGGGACCACTGTCCTAGAGGATCTTTTGCAACTTTACATATGTAAATGTAGCCTGAATTATATAAATGCATATATATAAAAAAATAACATGTATCTGTGTGTTGCTTATCTTAAATCTTTATATACACAACCCCAAGTAGTAGTTGTTTAACATCTATAATGAAAAGTATCAAGTTTACAATAACATGAAAGGTATGTATGAGAGCATTTTGTAAATCATGCTCTTTACAGAGACTACTCGGGAAGAATTAGAAGAAAAATAACAACACTAGTATTTTTAAGAGTAAAGGTATTTTCTTATAAATATCTTTGGTAATTGAAAAATAGAAGTTGAGATGTTCTAGATAGAATGTTTTCATACAACTTCAGCTCCATGCCTTTGTATTTTTCTGAAAAGCTAATGAGTGTCCAGACAAAGTTCCCTCATTTCTCTCTGAGAAGCTGCTGAGCGAACTCTGTGTCACCAAGGTAGGGAGATAAGGAAGCTGTGGCTCCATGTAGCAGAGATTGGGCACTGCACTTGGCACACTCAGCCTACTCTTGTTACTTAGTTATAGTTAGGAAACTTTCAAAAACTTAACATTCAAGGTGGCTTTTATTAGAATATAAAATAAAGATATGTTTTAAGTGAATAAGGAAAATCTGAGGCCTTATTTGGAAGTCTTTCATCATTTTGTGTTTGAGGGTTGACTTTTTCTTTTTTTCCTTATTGTCACCTGAGGACATGCCCACTAATTTTAGAGGGGAAAAGAGGGAGAGAACATTGATTTGAGAGAGAAACATTGATCGGTCACCTCCTGTATGCACCCACAACCCAGGCATGTGCCCCAACCAGAAACTAACCCAGGACCTTTCAGTTTACAGGGACTACACTACAACCAACTGAGCCACAGCAGCCAGGGTAACCCAAGAGTTGGCTCTTTTTAGACAAATAGTTATGGCTCAGAGTTACAAATCCATGAGTGCAGTTAGAATTTGATTATGTGAAGATGAATTCTGAGGAACAGAAAACAGTACTTGGGGTCCTTAAATTGGCTATCAGCACATTTGTGTACCTGAATATTGTAGATTTAGGACTTTTCTCCCCCTTTAGTAGCTGCCTTGCCACTTCATTATGGTGCTCTTTGCACTTTTAGGTTTTTACCTTTCATCTTTCTCTTTGCTGTTGATATCTGTATTGAAGAGGTTATAGGGCTAGAAATCTAAATATTGGGTATTTGACAAGCCTCTGAAGTGCTGGATTGATTAGTCCAGTTCTAAATCAAGTACTTTAAGCAGGAATGAACTCCAACATGAATCAAGTCAGAACCAAGGCCTGGGCCTGTCCCCATGGGAACTTCAGTGCCCTCTTGGCCCCCATAATATGGTTTTTAAAAACGTAACCTGGAGACTTCCAGCCAAGATGGAGGCATAGGTAGATACACTGTGCCGCCTCACACAACCAAAGGAGAGCAACAAATTGAAAAAAGAAAAACCAACCAGAACTGCCAGGAAATTGAACTCTAGGGAAAGCCGACAACAGAGGAGTTAGAGAAGAAACATTCATCCAGACCAGTAGGAGGGACAGAGACAGGCAGCCGGGGCAGATAGGACACACAGCAAGGCGATGATTGGAGGACTGGCTGAGGTGTTGGCTGGCAGACCAGGTGGTCCCACATTTGTGTGCAGATAAACCAGGAAGAACAACTGGGGAGTGAGACAGACCCAACAATCCAGGGTTCCAGCATGGGGGAAATAAAACCTCAAACCTCTGACTGGAAAAACCTGTAGGGGTTGAGACAGCAGTGTGAGAAACTCCCAGCCTCACAGGAGAGTTCACTGGAGAGACCCACGCAGTCATAGAATGTACACAAACCTACCCACCCAGAAATCAGCACCAGAACGGCCCAATTTGCTTGTGGGTAGTGGAGGAAGTGACTAAAAGCCAGCAGAGAGCACACCAAGTAGCACTGTTCCCTCTCAGACCCCTCCCCCACATACAGTGTCACAATACAGCAAAGTGCGTTGCCCCGCCCTGGTGAACACCTAAGGCTCTGCCCCTTACTATATAACAGGCACGCCGAGACAAAAAAAAAAAAAAAAAAAAAAAAAAAAAAAAAAAAAAAAAAAGCCCAAATGAAAGAACAGATCAAAGCTCCAGAAAAAAAACAACTAAGCGACGAAGAGATGGCCAGACTATCAGATGCACAGTTCAAAACACTGGTAATCAGGATGCTCACAGAATTGGTTGAATATAGTCACAAAATAGAGGTAAAAATGAAGGCTATGGAAAGTGCAATAAGGAAAATGTACAAGGAACCAACAGTGAAAGGAAGGAAACTGGGACTCAAATCTTAACAGTTTGGACCAGAAGGAAGAAATAAACATTTAACCAGAACAGAATGGAGAAACAAGAATTAAAAAAAATGAGGAGAGGCTTAGGAACCTCCAGGACAACGTTAAACATGCTAACACCTGAATCATAGGGATGCCAGAAGGAGAAGACAAAGCAAGAAACTGAAAACTTATTTGAAAAAATAATGAAGGAGTAATTCCTCAATCTGGCAAAAGAAACAGACTTCCAGGAAGTCCAGGAAACCCAGACATTCCCAAAGAAGTTGGGCCCAAGGGGGAACACACCAAGGCACATAATTACCCAAGATTAAACACAAGGAGAGAATCTTAAAAGCAGCAAGAGGAAAGGAGAGTTACCTATAAAGGAGTTCCCGTAAGACCATCAGCTGATTTCTCAAAAACAAAAAAACTTACAGGCAAGAAGGGGCTGGAAAGAGGTATTCAAAGTCATGAAAGGCAAGGATCTACATCCAAGATTATTCTGTCATTTAGAATGGAAGGGCAGATAAAGTGCTTCCCAGATAAGTTCAAGTTAAAGGAGTCCATCATCTCTAAGCCCTTATATGAAATGTTAAAGGGACTTATCTAAGGAAAAGATGATAAGAAATATGAACAATAAATTGACAACACACACACAATTATCAACAAATGAAACTAAGAGAAAAACAATGAAAACAAAAAGTACTTCTGGCCAAGATGGAGGCATAGGCAGACACACTGTGCCTCCTCGCACAACCAAAATTAAGGACAACAAAGATTTAGAAACAAGAAAACAACCAGAACTCAGAAAATTGAACTGTTTGGAAGTCCAACAATGATTCATCCAGACCGGTAAAAGGTGCGGAGTCGTGGCAGGAAAAAGCGGAGGTGTGGACCAGGCACGCAGGCAGCAGCGGCTGGCAGCCCCCAGGTGCACAGGCGGCGACTAGCAGAACCCGGGCACGGGGGGCAACTGTGCAGAACCAGTGAGGCTGCACAAGGCAGCTGGCTGACTGGGTGGTCCCACATTCACGCGCAGATAATCCAGGCAAAGGGGAAGTGGTGGAACGGACTGGAACCTGACAATGAGCAGAGCAAGCGCCACTGTCTCCTCTCAGACCCCACCCCCACATATAGCGTCACTACCCAGCGACTGGGCTGTCCCGCTCTGGGGAACACCTAAGGCTCCACCCTTCACTATGTAACAGCTGCCACTACACACACACAAAAAAAAACAAAAAACCCAAAAACCCAGAAATGAAAATGGCTCAAACTGGAGAACAAATCAAAGCCCCAGAGCCAATTTATCTAAGTGATGAAGAGATTGCCAACCTATCAGATGCACAATTCAAAACCCTGGTGATCAGGATGCTCACAGAATTAGTGGATTTTGCTCACAAATTAGTTGAAAAAATGAAGGTTACAATAAGTGAAATGAAGAAAGATGCATGGGGAACCAACAGAGATGGGAGGAAAACTGGGACTCAAATCAATGGAGTGGACCAGAAGGAAGAAAGAAACAACCAAATAAAAAAGAAGGAAGAAACAAGAATTCAAAAAAATGAGGAGAGGCTTAGGAACCTCCAGGACATCTTTAAATGTCCCAACATCCAAATTATAGGGGTACCACAGGGGGAAAAGGAAGAGCAACAAGTGGAAAACTTATTTGAACAAATAATAAAGGAGAACTTCCCTAACCTGGCAAAGGAAATAGACTTCCAGGAAGGCCAGGAAGCTCAGAGAGTCCCAAAGAAGTTGGACCCAAGGAGGAACACACCAAGGCACATCATAATTCCATTAGCCAAGATTAAAATGGAGAGAATTCTAGAAGCAGCAAGGGATAAGGGCAGTGTCACCTACAAAGGAGTTCCCATCAGACTGTCAGCTGATTTCTCAAAAGAGACCTTGCAGGCAAGAAGGGGCTGGAAAGAAGTATTCCAAGTCATGAAAGGCAAGGACCTACATCCAAGATTGCTCTGTCCAGCGGAGCTTTCATTTAGAATGGAAGGGCAGATAAAGAGCTTCTCAGATAAGGTCAAGTTAAAGGAGTTCATCATCACCAAGTCCTTATTATATGAAATGTTAAAGGGACTTACCTAAGAAAAAGAAGATAAGAAATATGAACAGTAAAAAAAACAGCAAACTCACAGGTATTAACAACCAGACCTAAAACAAAAGCCAACTAAGCAAATCACCACAACAGGAGCAGAAACACAGAAATGGAAATCACATGAGGGTTAGCAATGGGGGAGTGGGAAGAGGAGAGAGGGGGACAAGGTACATAGAACAAGTAGCACAGATGGTGGGTAGAAAGTAGACGGGGAGGGCAAGAATAGTGTGGGAAATGTAGAAGCTAAAGAACTTAGGACACATGGGCATGAACTAAAGGTGGGAATGTGGGTGGGAGGGGTTGTGCAGGGTGGAGGGGAATGAAAGGGGGGAATGGGACAACTGTAATAGCATAATCAATAAAATATAATTAAAAAAAACAAAAAGTAAGCAAAATACTAGAACAGGAACAGAATCACAGAAATGGAGATCACAGGGAAGGTTATCAGTGGGGGTGGGGGGGGGATTGGGGAAAAGGGTACAGAGAAAATAAGTACCATAAATGGTAGGTACAAAAACACGGGGAGGTTAAGAATAGTGTAGGAAATGTGGAAGCCAAAGAACTTACATGTACTACCCATAGATATGAACGAAGGTGGGGGAAGGAGGGTGCAGGGGGTGCTGGGTTGAGGATAATAAAGGGGGAAAATGGGACAACCTTAATAGCATAATCAGTATATTAAAAAATTAAAATGTAACCTATTATTGTGTGCTTCATTGCGCTACAGTACTATTCCTGAAAGCTCTGGGTTTTCTGTTTCGGTTTTGGTTTTTCTGAGAACCTGTAAAATCTCCATTTTTATTTTTCTCAGCGGTAATGTAAAACTGGAAATTTATTAAGTTTAAAACATCCTGTGGGCCATTTTGTGAAGAGATGAAGGCCAAGTGGTTGTGGCCGCATTTCTGACCTCGATCAGCAGTCGTCTTCTCCACATACAAACAGGAGGAGGAGATTCAGAATTGAATCTCTTCTGCCTTCTCCCTCTGGTGAGATTTTTTTGAACTTCAGCTACATTTCAGCTTTGTGAGGAGCCTTATCAAAGACAATGGCCTGCAATGCTACCAATAAAGCATATTCTTGCTCCATGAACTCCCGTGTATTCACTGGGAATCTCAATACTTTTGTGGTCAAGAAATCTGATGTGGAGGCTATCTTCACAAAATATGGCAAAATTGTGGGTTGCTCCATTCATAAGGCCTCTGCCTTTTGCCTTTATTCAGTATGTTAATGAGAGAAGTGCCCAGGCTGAGGTGGCAGGAAAGAATGGCAGAATGACTGCTGGCCAGGTTTTAGACATTAATCTGGCTGCAGGGCTGAAAGTGAATGGAGGAAGAGCAGGTGTGAAATGATCTGCAGCAGAGATGCTCCTCTTTTCACTTGGACTCTGACTTTCAACGGGATTATGATGACAGGAATTCTGTTTTCTTCTTATCATATAGTATGTACAGTTACCTAACAAATGTTCCTCCTCCTCCCATTGCTCGGGCTGTAGTGCCCTCAAAACACCGATGTGTATCAGGAAACACCTCACGAAGGGCTAAAAGTGGCTTCAATTCTAACAGTGGACAGCAAGGATTTTCTTCCAAATCTGGAAAGTTGAAAGGAGATGATCTTCAGACCATTAAGAAGGAATTGACACCGATAAAACAAACAGTGGCTTCTCTACTGGAATGCCTAGAAAAAAATGAAAAAGATCAGAGCAAACACGGAGATGAAGAATGAGTCAGAGGAAGTGCAGAGCAGCAGCTCCCTGAAGAAAGATGAGACTAATGTGAAGAGGGAGTCTGAAGGGGGAGGGTGCAGATCACTCTGCTGAGGGGGACCTACTGGATGATGATGATGATAATGAAAATGGGGGATGACCAGCTGGAGGTGATGAGAAAAAGGCTGAGGAAGGAGAGGATGACTCAAGCACATAGTGGGGTTTAGAAATCTTGTCCCATTATTTCTTTTCCTAGGCACTTGTCTTAAGATCAAAATTTTCACGGATCCTCTCCCCTAGTATGTTCAGCACATGCTCACTTGTCCTCCCCATCCCTGTTCCTCCCATGTTAATTAGTTCATATTGCCCTGTGCCTAATCCCACTTTCACTTCCTTTGACACTCCTAGTAGTTAAGTCTTACCCTGTAATTTTTGCTTTTAATTTTGTTACTTCTTTACAACTTAAAAGGATGTACAGTTTTTATCAACTGTCTCCAAAATAATCTCTTGTTATGCAGGAAGTACAGTTCTTTTCATTCATGAGTTTGGTAGCTGCTTAACTGCAAAGACAATCTCATTAGTTGAGTAGCACCTGGGAGCAGCTTTGACTTAAGAGGTGTATGTGTTAACCCCACGTATGTAGCATACTTGGGGTTGTTCAACACAAATATAACAATGTATTTTTGTGAATAAGAATTGGCATGTCAAATGCATCCTCTAGGAAAAGAATTAATGTCATAGTCTTAAGATTTGTTTTCT
Organism: Anoura caudifer; assembly: GCA_004027475.1. NCBI lineage: Eukaryota > Metazoa > Chordata > Mammalia > Chiroptera > Phyllostomidae > Anoura > Anoura caudifer. The sequence goes on along the minus strand of PVKU01000904.1, from coordinate 339,268 downwards.
AAAGTTGATACTATGGGTTATTTTTGTGAACAGCCTGATGTTTGGGACCTTTTTTTCTCACAATAAACATGTCCTTATTAAACCAGGAATTTGCAGAGAAAAAAAACCTGGTTTTTTATTTTTGTATTTTATAATCATTTATTTCAAATTCTTTGTTTCACAGTGGCCTCCACAAAACCCCTAGAATGTATATTTTTCTTTGAGTTCTAGTCATTATTATGCATACCAATACATACCAATACTCAAATTATATTTCATTGGGGTGGGTACTGTATTAAGGGGACAAGTAACTTTGATATGGAGTGAAGAGTCTTGCAAACTGCTTTTACATCCTAAGGGAAAAAATTGGGAAATAACATTAAGCGTTTTCATTAGTGCTTTTGTGGTCTAGTTAGTATCCTTTTTTGACATTTTTGTTGTGTACTAAATTGTTTTTCATCCTTAAATAGAAGAGGTTCAAATATGTCAAGATTTTAGGGAAATTGAAATAACTGGACAGTAAAAACTTATTTTCTTCAAAAAAAATCCTATAAAATACAGAAAATATAAATAATTGGTTATCTATATTTTTAAAAATAAAGATAAAGAACACAGAATTTTACACACTTTATATTTCTCTTACATAGTTTGGCATCAGACAGTTCTTTCTAAAGCACATTAAAATCTTTAAAAGGTATTTAAGGGTTTGGCCACGTGAATATGATACAATGTATTTGTATAGAGAGAAAATGAAATTCTAGTCATTGTTATACACTGACCTTAGTTACATCCTAGTTTTAATTCTTAAAACAAATTTGATTAGCAAAGCTAAAAAAGATGTTTCAGTTAAATGTTTTAAAGAGGTGCAGATTTTTACAAAGATATGTTATTTTGTAGAAATTTCCTATTAAATATTGTATGTCCTTCCCTCGTAAAAAAAAAAAGTAAAATGCACAAAAAGAAAAGCATATAGGGATGTATGGCATTACTTTGTGTACTTGAGAATAACATGCAAAAATAAAAATCAGAATATTTTCCTGTTCAAAAGTAAATAAATTGTCTCAATGTTATCTGTGACAAGATCTGCCAGTAATTAGTAGGTTGCTTCCAGTAAGAAGTGAAAGGCAAGGTAGTGGGAAGCATCTACTCCTTTATGTACACAGGACACTTTCCTATTAGTGCAGTACAGTGCCATGAGTTAGTCCTGGGAACCTAAACTGCTCCATGTCTAGTTTGAACGATGCTGAAGGTTTCACTCAGATTGAGTGGGAAACCCAGGTGTCGTTATTGGAAACCCAGTCTTTGGACATGGTTTCCCTATAGTCAACTTCGTTGCACAGTCATTGAAAGTAAAATGCCACTAATGAGTTTATAGACTAAACATACACACCTCTGTGACTAGCACCCAGATCAGAGGCCAGAATATGAGAAGCATCCCAGAGAACCCATCAGTCCTCTGCGCTCCCTTCCAGTCTTCCCTCCCCACCCCACCTCCAAGAGTTTTCCACTCTGGTTTCTTTGCACCTCTCAGTACTACCTCCAAAACTCCAAATAGAAGCAGAACCACCCTTCCGGAAAACAACTTTAAAAAAAATTTTTTTAAAGATTTTATGTATTTACTTTCAGAGAAGAGATGGGAGGGAGAAAGACAGGGAGAGAAACATCAGTGTGATGCCCCCAACTGGCGACCTGGGCCGCAACCCAGGTATGCGCCCTGACTGGGAATCAAACTGGCAACTTTTCAGTTCACAGGCCAGTGCTCAATCCACTGAGCCACACCAGCCAGGGCAGGAAAAAAATCTTTTAATACTCTTCAGCTTGAAACTTGCATATGAATTATTGGAAGGGAAACATGGTAATTGGGAGGGCCACATAGAGAAAATGTGGGGGAAAAAACGTAAGTAAAAACAACTCGGTTTGAAAGGTTCCCAATTTATGTGTTGTCTGATCTCCTTTTAGTTAATGACAGAAGGAAAATGGGTCAAGTTTGAAAAAACAACTTACATGGATCCTACTGGTAAAACAAGGTAAATATATTTTTTATTTTGTAAAATACTCGGTATTGGGGGTTCTCACATTCTCTATTTAGTGTTTGGCATAAACTTTGATATTTTTCTCATTGTAAACTACCAGCCTAATTTAGCTGCTTTTCCATTGTTAGAATGTTTAAATCACTTGCATTCTCTGAATAAAATTATGTTGTGAATTTGTTACAATAACTAGTCAGGAAGCTCTTTCAACACCATTCTCCCCAAGTGTGAACACTAGATTAGTGTGAACCTAAAACTTTTTTGACATGCCTAATTTAAGTTGATAAAGCAGCAAAATAGTTAACAATACAGGTTCCTTCCAAAGCAATTCTAGTCTCTGTATTAGAATTAAAGAGGAAACATTTGAGGTCCAAGTTACGGGCTTACACCTTGCTTGTGGAAATGTAAGCTGGAAAAAAAAGTTTTGTAAAGCATGTCACAATATGTATCGATTGCTATGAAGGTATGGTTGGGGGGTAATTGGGGGGCTGTTTGGGGCCAGGTCACTCATGGGGTGTGAGACTGTCCTTAATAGAACTATTTGAAATCAGATTTATGCCTGAAAAATGTTCATAAAAATTTAAAAAGGCAAAAATACATTGAAAGCAACCTAAACATTCTAAAAATAATTGTTACAGTGTAGTCATTTGATAAAATCTATGCAGCCATCTACAAAGCAGATTATGAAGACAACCTAGTAATATGAGAAAAGTTACTAAATTGATAACAAAACAGGAAATTACATATGCTTTTTAAATTCTACCAGATAATGTGTAAGGAAAAGCTAGAAGGAAAAGCAAAAAAATACTAATGGCAGCTGTATGTTTAACCTTTTTTCTTTTTCAGATTTTCTGTTTAGTAATTTTTTATAAGTATCAAAAATGTATTAAAATAGATTAAGCATCTACTTAGTGAAGTATAAAAAGGAATAAAACAATGAGAAATATGAAAATGTAACTAAGTTTAGTATCTAGAATATATGGTATAAATTCATTAATATAAAAATGCCATTTAAGTGATCAAATAAGAATACAGTTTCTTTGTAAGGAAATACATCTGTCATCATTGTGAAAGTGATGGACTTACCAGTAATTTAAACAACTTTTGATTTTATCTATTGAATTAGCAAAAATATTAATAAGGTCCAATGTGGGAGAGCTGTGGGAAACATTAAGATATCCATAGCACTGTTAAATTAAACCCCAAAAGAAAGCCAAGTACACTATGATCCAGCAACACAGTGGAATAATATATTACCTATTATTTAAAGTGAGTTTGATATATAGAACTAAATATGAACTAAGTAAGGGATTCAGAAATGTGGCAAGGCGTAAGCCGTAGGGAGCAAAAATGTTTAAATGTACTTATATTTTTGAAGCTATGGACAGAGATTAAAACCCAACTTACAGTGATATCATTGGGTTCTCTTCCCTTATAAAGTTTTTAACAAAATAAAACCCTTAACACTAGTCTGAGTAGCATGTGTTGGTTTGCTCATCTCTTCACCTCACTCTTCCTCCCAGCATTGTAATTGGGATGTGCATCGAAATTATTCTGGGATTATTTTCAAAGTACTCATTATGTCTCACCTTTTGGGAGCGGGCTCTGAAGTCTACCGAACTGCCATACTCACAAGGCCTACTTATAGCATGTTCACCTCCAAGCGTCCTTGCAGCCTCCAAAGATGTCTTCCATGAAGCACTGACATTTCATACAGAATGTCTAGCTTGGGAGAATGAAACTCTGTACTTTACAGTAGGCTATGATTTATAAATTTATAAAGTGTTTCTATTACCTGATACAAAAGCAAGTACATAAGGATAAATAAAATAGCAGCTACAGAATCCTTTGTTTCACTGTCTTATTCATGGAAGAGGCTATGGAATTAGTGTTAGAAGTGTGAAAGTATGCTGGCACTATGCCCCTTTATTGACATTCAGGACAGAACTTCTGGCCCTTCCAACTTCATGTGTTTGGTTGACTAGAGGGAAGAAAACAAAACAGCTTTCCTGTAACAAAAACTAAATAATGGAGTAACTTTAACTAGAATAGTCTTTAGCTACAAGAGGCTTGTGAAATAACATATTCTTAGTGCCCTAGTTTTACAGATGAGAAAACAGTCTTGAAGAGGTCGTGTCTGTGGGGTTAGCCAGTAAATCAGTGGAGATTAAGATTCTTCTCACCAATCCAAAGTACACCTCTCAGTCTCTTTAAGATGACTAGAGTTCTCATGGGGCATTCTTATTCTAGTGTTTCCTATAAATGCATTTATATTTTATTGCTCATAACTGATGGCTCATTACTGCTTATTTACCTCGTATCTTAACCACTATAATGATGCTATTCTTTTTGTTTCCCTTATTCCTAGTGTATTTGGGATGGGACCTTCAGTGCTTTTCCCAGCACTGTCTTCTTCAGTCTTTAGGACTAACCTTAAGAGGCAGCAGAGAGAGCCATACCAAAAGGTGTTTTGTCTCTTGCAATACGTATTATTGACTTATCAGAATTGCTTGTTGGTTGGCTTCTTGCTACTAACAGGAATGTTGGGCAGCTGTGAGTTTTCATAGTAATGTTTGATTTTCATAGATTCACTTGACAGATTTGCCCTATAGAATTCAGGTTCAGTACTAAAAGATCTGCAGTTTACAGAAAGTTTATTTTTAACTGTATTAAATATCTGATTTCTTAAAATAGAAATGTGGCATGATCCAAACCTTAAGGACAACCAGATAAAAAGTGTAAGAGTTCTTCCAAATAGTACATTTTATACTCACTGCTATTGTAGGGAGACATGTGATGCCTTTCTTACACCCCTCAGATGTCTTCTCTTAGATCCAAAATTACTTCCTTCTTCACTCCCATCTTACAACTGGTTTGTTGTTTTGTTTTTTTTTTTTCCTATTTAAGGAATGAGAGTTAAGGGGGACTTCCTCTTACCTGCCCTGCCCCCTGCAAACAGCATGATTGTCCCAATAACTGGATTTTCAGTACAGTGTTCCCCTGAAACCAATAGCTACTCAGGATAAAGCTATAAACAGGAGCAGGAACCTGCTGTTGCCTCGTTTTCCCCTTAGATAAGATGTCACAGGAGCAAAGTGGGGCACTCTCCTAAATTTAAGAATTACTCCGTTAATTTAAGAAAGGTCCTACTTTCTCAATTTGTGCACTTTAGGTCAGGATTTTAATATCTAAATTGTGTCAATGACTGACTCACTAGTTTTCACTAGGCAGACTCTCCTTTCTCAGGAGCTTATTGTGCATAAACTGCTTAACAGCTTCAAAAGCTGTAGTCACCAGCTGTGCTGCTCCCCCGTAAATTTATGATCCAAACTGAAGTGTTTCAAGTAACTGATCTGAAAGGCAGCTCAAGTGACAGCACCCAGAGGGTTAAATGTTGAGTGTCAGATTTTCTTTAGAAATTTTCAGAAGCTGTTAAGACAGAACAATCGACTTTTTGTTTAAATACATAGCTCTTTATTGCTGTGTTTATTATTATTATTATTATTATTATTATTGATTTTGGAGAGAGAAAGAAACATCAATTTGTTGTTTCACTTATTTGTGCATTCATTGATTGCTTGTATTTGTCCTGACCAGGGATCGAACCCACAGCCTTGTTATTACACGTTGGGATGATGCTCCAACCAACAGAGCTCGTGGCCAGGGCCTATTGCTGTGGTCTTGTTGACCATTACCATTAATATATTTGCATGCTTTGCATTTGTAAAGTTGTGACTGTACACACAAAACCTAGAACATTCTCCTCTTTAACACTAATGACTTTGCTTTTTCTTCTCTGCCTGAATAGAACTTGGGAAACTGTGAAACGTACGACGAGAAAAGGACAGTCAGCTGATGGTAATGAGTGCAAACCTATTAAAACTCTTCCTAAGAGAAGTTACCACATTTATTGTAGTAAGCTAGGGTCAGGAAAGTTTGTGTTTTGTTTTTACTATAACCAAGATGTCAGGGCAGAGTTATCTCAAACTATGATACTTTTTCTTTAAATCTAGTATTCTTTTTTGTAATGCTGTATAACTAAATTAAGCTTTCTTTATAAATAACTTCTGGTTCCTGTTACCTAAGCTCCAGTGTTTTTTAGGGGAAGGTGTACTAATATTTATAGCCAGGTACAAATCAATAGAATTTGAAGCCAAACTGTTTAGGTATGTTACAACTTACAGAAATCCTGTGTTCTTCTCAAAGGATCTAGGAGAGAGCCTTTAGCGTGGAAAACTTACTTGCAGTACTTCATGCTCTCAACCGTGCGGTCTATGCATTGATGAGGAAGTGGGATTAGGAAACAAGTATTCATTCAGTTCACTTTCATTTCCAGGCATGAATGCTTTGACTGCAGAGGTCCCAGAAAAAATCCTGAAACTCACCTCTGGTCTAGGGGAAGTTGGGGAATACATCTTTCCTGTTTTTCCCTTTTATTTTTCCATTCTGCTCTGTTTTTTTTACTGGAAGCAAACAGAGTGGCTGCACAGTGCTGTCTTCCCTGCTGGGAGTGTGTTGGGGGTGGGGTGGGGGGGGTTCTCCTGGGAAGTGTGTTTTTTAGAATCCAGTGGGGGTTTGTTTTTAAGGCCAAGTAATTCGGAACTCACCTGATTTATAAACAACACATTAGTGTGATTGCTTTTTCTTTAATTACATTTTAAGTGAGAATAATTTCCAAGTTAACTGCCAGTACTACAGCTTTTTAACTTCCTGTTGCTAATGGCAACTATAAGGTAGACTTAAAGGCAGCATTTCTTAAAATATGGGATTTTAGTTAGAGTGCTGTAAAGAGACTGCTGGCATGACTAACCTTTCATTAGAGACTTCTTTGTTTTATTTCCCGTGACAGGTGTAATGATTATCCCAGTGCTGCAAAGAACTCTTCATTATGAATGTATTGTTCTGGTGAAACAGTTCCGACCACCCATGGGATGCTACTGCCTAGAATTCCCTGCAGGTGGGGCACTAAACACCAGAAACTACTGCTTGGGACTTGGACTGAGTCAGAGCAGAGCCTTAGTACTGCGGAGTTTATTGTGTCTGTCCATGGACTTTTAAGTTCACAAAACCATTTCTGCAGTAAGGTCCCTCCAGCCACACTCTTGTGATCTGTCACCCATGGAGGCAGTGGAAGGTGTGGTGTTATGGTTCACCTTTCCAAGCCACTTGTCCTCTCCCACATTCTTTCTAGCCTCTTTGAGTAATTACTTTCTCCTAATTTGTCAATTTGTTTCATCTTCTATCACTAGTGATCCACCTTGGTCAAGAAATTTACAGTAATAACTAAGCCAGACTCTAAACACTATGAATGGAAAAGCTATCTTGACCCTCCTATATGTATATAGGCCAAGGAAATTATCTTAATTTCCCTCAACATATTTTTTCAGTTGCACAGTAAGTTAAGCTACCTGTAACTTATGCAGTGTGTTATTACAGGACTTAATTGGGTTGTTCCCATCAGAAGAGATTAGATCTCAATTACCATTAGTGGTTTAAGTTTTATATTTTTAAACACCATCCTGTACTAGAATGTACAATTAACAACTTTATTTTCTTTCTCATTTATTTCCATTTCACTGAAGAAATCAATAACTTTAAAAGTAACTGAATAGCCTGTATTTCACCTTTCTTTTTGCCATCTTTTATTCCTTTTAGGAAAATGTCTCAAGAGTTGCTACTGTCCCCCTCCCACTTGGCCACTCTCTACTTACTCCTCACAATGACCATGGTAGTTACCTAAACTCCACCAGCCTGCAGTTCTCTCCTTTCTGTTCTTCTCCCTCAGAGGTGATCTTCATCTCAGCACTTCACTATAGCGTCTCAATATTGTTCTGTGTGGGAGGAAGGCAAGATAGATAACACAGTCTCCATCTTAAATAAGAGGAAAAAAAAAAGTAACAGACTCCCTGTGCTGTAGTCACAGAGCCGGGCCCAAAGCCTCGGCCACCGCCACATCACTTGTCCTCACAGATGGACGCTGCCTGTGCTGTGCATTAGTGCTGGCACATGAAAGCAACCTGGGTCTGAGAGAACAGATGAGAGCTGTCAGAACCTCAGAACCAACTTCATCTGCCTAGGGTTCATGCTCTTTCCTTTTTTTTTCCTGTAAAAGTTCCAAATCTCAGTTTTATCTGTAAGACCATTTTCACAATCCTCTGATTCTTCTCACATAGCTCAGCACCAGCTCTGTTAGAAGCAGAGGTTCAAAGAAAAGTGGATTTTCCTCTCCCACCTCACAAATGATTTGGACTTCCAGGTCTCATAGATGATAATGAAAGCCCAGAAGCAGCTGCTCTGCGAGAGCTAGAGGAAGAAACTGGCTATAAAGGTGATGTTGCTGAATGTTCTCCAGGTTTGTATTGCTTTCCAGGTGTGCACTTGGGGACAAACTTTTGAAAATTAGCCAAGCAGATTCTTCTGTGCTGAAGGATGCTTTGGATGTTCTTTATGGTCAGAATTCAGATGGCTTTTACTTTAGCTAACTCGCTGAAGAGACATCCTACTTATATGTGGGCTCCATCTACACGTGAACTTCCCCTCCCCTAGAAATGAGAACAAGTTTGAGCAGGAAGGACCTGAAGCTGGAGAAGAATTAGGAAATTGTGTTGCCTTCCAGAGGTGCCCACATTCTAAGCTTCCTACCCACTCGCCTCATCCATGTGCCATGGTCCTCTCTAGAAATTATGTTTCTTAATGTGGTGAAACCCCTCAGACTTAACAGACTTCACTCAGGAACTCTCAGGAAAATGAGTACTATTCATATGCTCTGAGTCCTACAGCACATACTAAGTGACTGGGGAAAACGAGTTTTCCTGCATGAATTCTATGTTAAAGGAATTACGAGCTCTGTCTTCTTCCAAAGATATTTAAGTCATGAAACATGACCTCTGACTGGTGTCTGTAAAGATAACCTGTTGCTTCTCTCCATAGCTGTCTCTATGGATCCAGGTTTGTCAAACTGTAGCACACACATCGTGACAGTAACTATTAATGGAGATGAGGCTGAAAATGTGAGACCTAAGCCAAAGCCAGGTAAGTGAGCGTTGGCTTTGTTTAAGGTAGATGAATTGCATAGGCATCTTTTAACTTCTCATTACCGGTTTGATTTTTGATTGGTCAAGAGAGTAATGGTCTTTTGTAGATGCTTCATTTGTACTCTTGGGTCTTGCCATAATCTTATGTATCTTAGCATTTTTCTTTTACCATTAATTTGATTTTTATGGTTTTGTTATATAAAATTTTAAGTTACACATTTCCTTTTTTTTTTGTATGGAGTTTATTCTTAGTAATATTAGTTAAAGGACTAAGTAGTAAACAATGTAAGTCTTCAAAATCACTGATTTGTCTTCATATTTATTAGAATGGCATAAGAAACTGTTTAAGACAGTAGCTTACCCTCTTTATTGAGGTCCACATTTAGAAAAGCTTTTAGGAAATTCTTTGCTCTGTATTTCCTAGCAATTCAATTCCATGTCCTCACCCATCCCCTTAAAAGAGGTGTTGATGCACACACAATAAGTTGTGTGTGAGAGTTATGGTCTTCCATTTCTCATCCTCTGGTTGTTCCTAAATGTTTAGGCATTCCCTTGCAGCTAATTTTAAATGCTTGCTTTTTTTTTAAGGTGGGGGAAGGAGAAAGAGGCAGGGAGAATCACTGATTGGTTGCCTTCTATATGTGCCCTGACTGGGGACTGAACCTGCAACTCAGGCCTGTGCCCTGACCAGGGATCACACCACGACCTTTTCATTTGTAGGACGATGCCTAACCAACTGATCCACACCAGCCAGGGCATTAAATACTCGATTTTTAAACTAGCAAATATACATGTAAGATATTGTGGAAAGAGTATGGTAGTTCCTGAGTTAACCATAGAATACCACATGACCTGGCAGTTACAGTCCTAGGTATATACCCAGTCATACTCCTTGGAATTGAAAGCAGAGGCTCAAACAAATACCTTGTACACCATTGTTCATACACTGTTACAGTACCCAAAAGGTAGAAACAACCCAAGTGTCCATTAAAAGATGAATGGATAACAAAATATGGTATATTCATACAATGGAATCATATTCAGCCATAAAAGAAAAAAATGTGCTGATACATGCTTGAAAAACCTTGGAAAAACCTTGGATAAACCTTGAAAACATTGTGCTACGTGAAAGAAACCTAAGAAGGGCAAATATTGTGTGACTCTGCCAATATGATACCTAGAGTCAGTGCATTCAGACAGCAAGTAGAGTAGCAGTCAACAGGGGTGGGGGAATTAGTGTTTAATGGTCTTTAGTTTCCACTTGGGATGATGAAAAATTCTGGAGATAGCTGGTGCTTATGATTGCACAACAATGTGAATCTACTTAATGCTGCTGAATTATAACTTTAAAAATGGTTAAAATGGTAAATTTTGTATCCCAGGTTTCTGTTAAATTCTTACAGCCTTTTTTTAAAAGACCAGTAAGATCTGAGTTAGCACTCATGCAGATTGTATAGATTGAGAAGTTAAGAAAAGGGGAAGATTCTGGCCAAGGACAGAAAGAAAAGGTGGAAGTGGGATGGGTGAAGTTTCTAGCACTTTATGCAATCAGAAAAACATCCACTTCCCTCCCTCCGAGGTTGACGGGCACCCACCCCCACCTTCCATTTTGTGCAGGGACCACTACTTTCAGGTTTGGCCAGCAGGGGAACAGGGGCAGCAGCCTGCCATGGCAACAGGAGCACACTTGTGGTTTCCTTCCTCCCTCGCCCCACCAAGGCCTGCCAGAGGGAACCACGGGCACCACAGCATCCACAGCAGGCACAGGGCAGTGAAGACTTCTATCGCCCCCTGTCCCTGAGGCATTTTTCAGTGTCCTCTCCATCCTGCTCCTCTGGCTCCCGGGCCTAACAGAAAGTACATGGGTTGGTTCTTTTCAGCACTTTGTGTGTTCTTTTCAGCACTTTTCAGCCTTTTTGATGTGTCTACACAAAAGTCTTCAAATGTGTTACCATTCTAGGCCTTGCTAAAATGTTCTCCTTCTGCTTATTTTCAGGAGATGGAGGTATGTTATTCAACTCCCAGTGGCTGACCATGTATATATATGGCTTAACGGGCTGGTAATGGCTACAGGCACTTTGTGTTGTTCTGGTAGGCCCTCCCCTTCGTTAGCTTTGTTTTCACTTGCAGTTTGTTTGTTTGTTTAGAATTTGTGGAAGTAATTTCCTTACCAAAGAATGACCTGATGAAGAGACTTGAAGGTAAGCATTCTTGAGATTATTGCCTAACTTTCTCTAGTATTCCTTCCCCCAACCCCAGCAAAGGGGAACTAAATATAATTGTTTCTTTAAATTCTTCTTCCTTAAAGTCAAATACCTAGAAACTTATTAAAACTGCAGTTGACCAATAATTATTTTCCTTTCTGGGTGGCATAGTTTGAAAATGTGAGGAAAACATTCCACATCAGTGAAAGCTTTTACTGGGGGCCTTTTTTCTCCTATTAGCGGGATTATATTCCTGCTGATTAGCCCAAACTAGTTTATACCTTAAATCTCTAACCCCTAGAAATGCAGAGGTATAAATGGATAACACTTCACTGATTTCAAATATGCTAGTATGTGAGATAGTTCTTTGTGCAGGGTATAAGTTAAAGGAGAATTGAACAGTATTCCTTCTGAGTGCAGTGTGCTAATGTAATGAACCATGCTATCTAGCAGTGTGACCCTTAGTAAATTACTGGTTATATAGTTACATTATGTAATTCTTGGCCAGCCCATCTCTTAGGGATTTTTTTGGGGGGGGTGGTGGTTATTTTGTTTTTCAAAAAGGTTACATGGACAGATGCCCTTTGACATAACCACATTGGGATATACTGAAGACATGATAGAGGCCTTTCACAAAGCTGGCTATATGCCTATTCACTCACTCAATTTTTACTTAAAAAAATTTTTTTTAAATAATTCTTTGCTATTGGGCTGTCATTTTTTTTTTTTTTTTTAAGATTTCATTTATTTTTAGAGAGAAGGCAAGGGAGGCAGAAAGAGAGGGAGAGAAACATCAATGTGTGGTTGCCTCTTGCATGCCCCCTTCTGGGGACCTGGCCCGAAACCCAGGCCTGTGCCCTGACTGGGAATTGAACCAGGGACCCTTTGGTTCCCAGGCCCACACTCAATCTACTGAGCCACACCAGCCAGGGCTACTTCAAAAATTTTTGAAGCACTGTTTGACCTGAGGCTTTGAGAGCAGTCTTTCTTGCTCATTTCAGTACCAATGGCTTATAGTTTTGTTTCTAACATCTATGTTATTTGTTTAAAAAGTAAAGTGGATCTTTCAAAAACTGCTGTGCTTTCAGATTCCCAAAACATTTCCACTCTTACTTTTTCCAATTTTGCTGTTTTAAAAACTAGACCTAAGGTAAAAACCACCTCCAGAGTCAAAGTCAAGTTAGAAATATACTGAAAAGACTCAGTAATTTATTAAAATTTTTTTACTCTTCACCCAAGGATATTTTTATTGAGTTTAGTGAGATAGAAAGGGAGGGAGGAAACATCTATGTGAGAAAGAAACATCAATCAGTTGCCTCCCATATGCACCCTGATCAGGTATCGAACCAGCAACCTTTTGGTGTATAGGATGACACTCCAACCAACTGAGCCATCCAGCTAGGGCTGAATAATTTATTAGGTATTTATTCAGAGAAAGCTGTGGCCATCGATTATAGGTAAGATTTAACTTTGAGTCAGACAGATCTGACTGGATTTGAGGCTCAGCCAACCACATACTGGTTATGACCTTGAACAAGTTCCATAGTCTATGTTTTTCTCATATAACAGAATAGGAACAAGAGAGAGATAGCCCCTATGTTTGAGGAGGCATGAGTAAAAGTAAACTGGATAATGTTGACACACAAAGCTTAAATGTTACATGCTCTATTTCTTTATTATTTATTTATATTAGAAAATTATTTTTAAAATTCCTCCCTTCTCCCTAACTTCCCTCCTGGCCTTAGAAGAGGGGGAAATAGAGAGCAAGAAAGGGGAGGAAGGTAGAAAGGGTTATGCAGAGGGGATGAGTAAAAGAACCAGTTTTCCCAGCTTTACTAGAATCAAAATATAATCATCAATAATTTATTCAACAAATCACATTTGAGAAGTAGGAAGGATTTTTGAGTTCATTTTGTTACAAGGAATGCACCTACAGGCAGAGTAGGACATACCCTGCCTTTGAGGATTAAAATGTCTGAGCTTGTTCTAAACAAGTAGCTAGGAAAACAAGTGACAGATTGAAGTCCGATAACCTCTGAGTGAAACAAGTTCTCATTAAAGCCCTTTGTAGTAAGATTCTGAGATCTCATTCTTGAAAGAATTCTAATCCTATCATGCACAGTTAATTTGCATGTGCAAAGTATGTATCCCCTAGCAGCGGAGATAACTTCAATAAGATACTTAGTGGTCATCGCTATATAGCATCATGGCAGCCAAGTCTGACAGTGAGCTGTAAACAAACCAGTGGATCTATAAAGTTTTGCTATTTTAACACAGAAAATCATCATCTCTGATATATGTGCTCTTCTGTCTTTATTCTTCATTTTTTGTTATTGTTGTCTCAGGCCATAAATATAACCCTGCTTTTTTATATCCTTTATTCTTCTACTACAGTAAGATCTTTGAAGGCAGAAAATGTCTTGTTCACTGCATCACCAGCATCTAGCATAGGGATGGCCCATAGTAGCTACTCAGTAAATACTGACTAATGATAAGGGGTATTATCTTTTATTAACTTCATTGTCTAACTTGTATCCTTTGCTTCCTGTAGCCCTGGTAGCTGAAGAACATCTGACAGTGGATGCTAGGGTCTATTCCTACGCTCTGGCGCTGAAACATGCAAACACAAAGCCATTTGAAGTGCCCTTCCTGAAATTTTAAGGCCAGAAGAGCGTAGCCATGTTCTTCTAAATGAGGCCACAAGGCCTCCTTCACTAAGACTTTGTATTCATGTAAGAGATTTGAAAGTACCTTTTTCATAAAATAAAAATAACAAAGAATGCATATGGTGGTATGGAATTGTAATTATGGGTAGGTTGTAGCCTTCATTTAAATGCTGAATCCAGGTAATACTAATGGGAAAGAACATAAATGGAGATATGCTTATTTAATCCATTTTTTTAAACTTTAGGCACTATCTACTCTAGTCCAGGAGATAAGGGTCCTATTATAGAAGAGACCTGAATTCTAAATTAGATCAACTATTTCCACCTCCAGACCCCCAGCATAGAATTCTGTAGCTGAGTATGCAAATAACTATTTACTGCATTAGTGTTTAAACAGTTTTAAAACAAATATATACATACATACGTACGTACGTATCTCACTTTCTTGGACCTTCCTAATTAAATTATCTGCTATATGGAATTAATCTGCATAGCAGAGGATGAGAGTAACATTCACAATAAGCGAATGCTTACATTTAGCTATGGTCATTATATCCACCTAACTAATACTGAAGGTAAACCAGCTCTTGTATCATGAAAAATGGTTGATTCCATTCACTACAACTAGATTAAGAGGCTAATGAAAATACAGGATCCTTCCCTCTAAAGCATGTGGACATACTTTAGAATGTCACTTCCTAGCCTTACCTCAAAAAAATACTTAAAAAACCAATACATGGCTAATACATAATTTTTAAATACATAAAAAATACGATTTACATGGTTTGGGACATATTGTCTCAGTGTGCAATCCTGAGTGTAGCCAGCAAGGTTGGCAAGCACAAGCAGCCCAGTACAAACTACTTTAAAGGAGAAACTGATTGTTTCTGGCTCATGCCATGCCTAAAGCCTGTGGTTCAAAATGTCTACCAGGGTTACTGGGCCACGTTCTTACCTCTTAGCTGAGCATCTGGGATCTTGGGTTGACTTCTGCGGGCTCCAAACTCCAGGGTCATTGCCTTTTCAGCTTAGCCCCCAGCAGAAGTCTCAGGACGACTCTCGTTGGACAGTCCTGTCATGATTCAAGCCCTCGACCCAGCAGGAGTTAGCCATCAGGGCCCTCAACTAGATAAAATCAGGGTACTGATGCCAAAAATGCTGCAACACATTTCATTTGTCTACAGGTTCACTGACTTTTCCAGAGATATTTTTAAGCATAAATGTAAGAGCTGTATATTGCACTCCTTAAGGATGGAAAGAATTCTGGAACCAGAGGACTGTATAAATCAAGTCTACTCTCCCAATATATATTGTGAAAAATTAAGCCCCAGCTACTTGCTCTAATAGTAGTCTTTCCCTTCTGCCTGTAACCCCTTTTTAAAAATCTTCACTTTTAAACATGGGCATCATAATTCTCGAGATCTTAATCCTTTTCCCTGAGCTCTCAAGGACCAAGTCCTCTAATTTCCCTTACTTACGTCTCTCTTTCAAAGTCAAGAAATAAGGCATGTATAAAATACAGACTCTAGAGTAAACCTGTCTCTCCAAACAGACCAGCTCTTCCTAAGTCACTCCCCATGGGAACTGAGAAAGTCTCTTAACTGTTGATTGAAAGACATTTGTTAACACCTATCTGTCCTTTCTGCTTTTTACTCCTCCTAAGAGTGCAATGCAGAAGTGACAGCTAAATCCTTGCAGTAACCTTAATGGTATTTATGTTATCTATAAATATCAAAGGCTATGCTTTGAAAATTAAGTCAGTTTGAGAGCTTGGAGTCTGGTCATTTTCATCAGCTGGCACTGTTGATTTGTCAGGATTTAAAAGTTGATAGTTTCCTATAAAAGCTGTATTTTTTAGCCTTGCTTGAAAAAAAATCAGACATAATAACACTAAGTTCCTAGTTCTACGATAACAACAGTCTGTAGCCCTTTGGAGATGTTCACCAGTTAACCACCCTTGCCATCCCACCTGTTTTTACTTTCTCTGCCTTGCCCCTGTAGTTATTTGGCTCTGTGATCCTAAGCTAAATAAGGTATGCTACTTCCTGCACTTACTAGGAAAGTAAACAATGATGGAAAACATACTTCTGAAAAGTCTTTCAAAAATTAAGTCTGATCTCCTTTTGGACAATAAAGCACATACTTTAAAAGTGAATCACTTATAAAGAACTGCATTTCAGATGGGGGCCAGGACACACCATTTGAGACCACTGTTTTCCTGTTTCCAAACATCAGTGACATAACTAGCTGAGTAACTGAAGTGGGTTACCACCTCAGCATTTTAGGGTTAAGCACTAAACTATCCACATTTAACCTCTTGCAATAGGCATCTCAGGATGGATTTTGTATGAATACAGTGAACCTACACAAATCATTTAATATCAGGTTTTTTTATTTTCCAACACAACTGAAACAGTTGTATTAAATAAAAGTTTGTAAGTCTACTGTTTACACTCATGTTGCTGCTATAAAGTACAACAACGTACACAGTTTCCTAGCATGAATTACTCATTGTTCACCCCCACTGAACTACAAACATTGCTTGAGAATTAGATCTTTGCTTTGGGGATTTAAAAAAAAAAAGAACTGGGGCATAGTATCTTTAAAGAGCATTCTCAAGTGACTTGAAATTCAAAGGCATAGCCAATACAGTAAAAACAGCACCAACCGTGCTGTCACAGACAGGGAACAAAGACGAATGGAAAATGGACAATAATTATAAGCAGTTTTTCTAGTGATAGAAGCTTTAAGAAGCTTGATTTTGCCCATCTGGGCTAAGTGGCTGCTTTGAGAAGGGACAAATAGAAGGGGAGGGTTGGAACAGGAATATTATGAGTTTTAAGTGTACAAAAAGTAATTATATCTAAAACGTAGGTTAGATATAAATGTTCCAGAACTCACTGAATAAGCCCAAAATACTGGAAAGTAGCAATCTGAACTACATTTATTTTTAAACAAGTGGGGGGAATACTGAGTGTTTTGAATGTGTGCAAAACTGATCCATATCACCTCACCATCACTGAACACAGTAAGGTGGGTACATTGGTTTCCAGCATCACAGGCAACACTACATGTATATAGTTTCTAACTAATAATGTAAACTTTAGTTTTAAGGCAGCTGGTACTAATGCTGCACACAGGCTTAGCTTGGTGCCCACTTCAGAAATGGGACAGTTAGCACTTGAAAAAAAAAGTGAGGGAGAAGAGGGGAGCCAGCATTATTTGACAAAAACTGTGTGTCAAAATGTTTTCCCTTCCCACAAAAAGGTACTGGAACATTTAGAAAAACAAAGCACCCATCCCACCTACTTCAGCCTGTTCCTTAACAAATATTTCAAAATACTGATAGATAATAGTGACTGCAAGCAGAATTCCAGTGCCGGAGCCAATGGCCCCGAGGAAGTCGGCCAACACTGACAGGGCGCCAATGCACAAACCGCCGAATGCAGCTGCCGTGGGGATATACCTAGAAGACAAAACCAAGTCAGGCAGCAGAGGGAAATGAAAAGAGGCAACAGAAGCAGTAATATGGTGAAGTGTATTTAATCTAATCCAATAGGGATTAGTCTGCAGTACTCACGGGATGTCCACAGCAGTTACACATTGATAAAAACTAACCAAGGGAATGACTCCCTAATTATGAGAAACCAGTAAAGAACCAAGAAAGGCAATACATGATTTTGATGGCAGGAGATAGAATCCTCAACAAGATTTAAGTAGTAAAATGTTTAATATCATCTTAAAATGGGTAACCTTTAGCTCCCTCTTCTAGATAAACAGTACATTTCAAAATGATTTCTAAATACCATAGTTACGTGACAGGATGTGGTAATACTCTTCCAACAATAACTCAACTTTGGCTGCATGTTAGAATCACCCGTTAAATATAATGAGATTATATTTAAAATACTCCATAAAGAAAAGAGGGAGATGGTAAATAAAATAAGAATGACAGAATAATAACTACTAAAGAGGAATATTCTTGGCTACATGCAGATTAATTATACTATTCTCTGAAATCTATGTGCTCAATAAACACAGTTCAAGTAAAAATACTAATGCCTTTTCAACAAATAACTATGGAACTGGATATCCACATGCAAAAGAAGGAATCTAGACCCCTATCTTATACCAAACACAAAAATTAGCTCAAAGTGGATCAGACTGAAACATAAGAGCTGAGACTCCGAAGAGAAAAATAAATCCTTGTGACCTCAGGTTAGGCAGTAGTTTCTTCAATAACAACATCAAAAGCAGCACAAAGCATCCAAAGACAAAATAGATACTGAACATCATCAAAATTAAAAACCTGGGCATCAAAGGGCATTATCAAGAAAGGGAAAAGACAACCCAGAGAATGAGACAAAATATTTGCAAATAACATACCTGACAAGAGACACCAAAATATTTTTTAAACAATCTTACAACTCAGTAACAAAGACAACCCAATTAAAAGTGAGCAAAAGATTTGAGTAGACATTTCTTAAAAGACAACACACAAATGGCTGACAAAGACATGAAAAGATGCTCAACATCATTACTCATCAAGGAAAAGCAAATCAAAACCACAATGAGATACCACTTCATACCCACTAGGTGGCTACATACTAATGAAAATGCAAAACTAGTGCTGGAGAGGATGTGTGGCTATTGGAACCTTCATGCACACACAGCCACTCTGGAAGGTAATTTGGCAGTTCCCCACCATATTAAACACAGTTACTGTGTGACCTGACAATATCACCCCTAAAGAAATGAAAATATGTCCATATAAACCTTCTACAAGTATGTTCATAACAACATTCATGATGGCCAAAAAGCAGAAAACCCAAATTTCTATCAACTGGGGAATGAATAAATGAAATGGTATTATCCTTACAATGGAATATTATTCACAGATAATGGATGACCTTGGGAAACACTATGCTAAGTAAAAAGCTATTCACAGAAGACCACATATTATGTGATTCCATATGTATGAAATGTCCAGAGTAGGCAAATCTATAGAGACAGAAGATAAAAAGTTGCTGCCTGGGGCTTTGGGGATAGTAAAGGATAGGAATGGGAAATTATGGTTACAAGGTTTCTTTCTGAGTGATGAAATGTTTTTAGAATTAGAATGTAATGCTTACACACTCGGAGTATACTAAAAAAGAAACACTAAATTATGTGGTTCAATTGAGTGAATTACATAATATGTCAATTATACCAATAAAGCTGTTAACAAAAAACTGATGCCTAAGACCCACTCCAGACCAAATAAATCACAATTCCTGGTAGTGAGATATTTGTAGTTTTTAAAATCTCCCATATAATTTTATGTACAGCCAGCCAACAATGAGAAGAACCTCCTATAGCAGGGCTGTGAAGGGGAACACAATTCCAATTTAAACAATTTAGGTGTCAGTTTGATATGTTAAATTTTGGTCCTTTTGTGTATAGTAGAAATGCTTCAAATATGAATTTAACAAAGAATAACATTTGGCAAGAAATGGAAGACTGAAAAACTGAGTACATGTATCCCCCTAACCCCCATCAAGGATGAACTCAAATGACCTTACCTATTAAGCTCATGAACCATAGAGGTATCTCTGTGGCCCCTCATTACCATCTGCTGTTCTTTGAGCTGTTTAGCTACCTGTTGAGAGAAAAACAGCTTTTAAAATCAAACTCTGATGTCTCATTGTTAACTACCTCCCAGGCTCCATGTGACGTGCTCTCCACACATCACTAAGACACAGTAACCCTCCAGTGGGTGCTGTCACATCACTCCCATCACTCCACAACCATGTGACCCATTCATTAAACCAATGCTTCTTTTTTTTTTAAAAAACTATCACCTCCCTTCCTCAAGAAAAATTAATACTAAGGAATAAGATTCTGTCAGGTAGGGTTGAGCTCTGGAAGGTCACAAACCATTATAAAATCTATAAATGTTTCACCTACCAGGAACCAATTTTTAACCCCCTAGGGATGACATTACCACATTAAGAATGCATGAGTTAAAGTTTAAATCACAAAAGCAATGAAGAGTATCAACTACCATTTTGTCACCTAAAATTTATAAATTATTTTTATTTTGAAATAAACCAAATACTTACATCTTTGGCTGAGGAACCGGACACCTCTATCCACGTCTTAGAGAAGAATGCACATGACCCCAGCATGAAGATGACATAAACAACCACATGGACCGGGTCCTCAAATATGGCACCCATGGACTCAGGAGGAGAAAGAAAATAGCAAAGGCCTCCCACTGGGTAAGAGCGAGCAGGTCCTCCTCCACTGACATCCTACAGAACCAGGATGAAAAGAACAAATGACCAACCTACCTTGTCAACCAAACATTTTTACAACTTCTCAAACTCCTCAAAAATTATGACAATCTTTTAAGTTCAAAGCACCTACGGCTAATGGCTGTATATAACTTAAGGATTTGCTTTTGCATCTAATATCTTTGCTCCTTCAAAATTATATAGTGAGCAACTCTTAAAGATGTGGATATGCCCTGGCTGGTGTAGCTCAGTGGATTGAGCACAGGCCTGTGAACCAAAGGATCGTGGTTCAATTCCCAGTCAGGGCACATGCCTGGGTTGCAGGCCTGTTCCCAGCAAGAGATGCATAAGAGGCAACCATACATTGATATTTCTCTCCCTCTGTCTCTCCTTCCCTTCCCCTCTAAAGATAAATAAATAAAATGTTTAAAAATTAAAAAAAAAAGATGTGGATATATAATTAACAGAAGAACAATTTTTAAAACATTATAATGTATCTATAAGAACCTTCCTTTCCTGAAAACAGAAACATTACATTTATAGTCAATCTCTGATTACTTTAGAATCTGAAATTTTCTGAACTATGTAAGCATACAACATAATTAAGACCCTTACACATGATTCTTTCATTTCAAAGTAGTCTATTAAGAATGCAAATGAAACAGTGACAGAAGTCTAACAACTCACTGCCTAAACTTTATCTTATTTGTATATAATAAGTCTTTTAATAAATATATAGAATGGGATTTTTATCTACACAAATATTTTAAGAATTTTTATAGTAACAAATGGCAATAGCATGTGTTTTCTCACATTAAATACAAGTTTTGGGATATAAGGTATGGGAAATGATTGCAATGATTAAAATAGCTGATTCCTGAATTTCTGTTTTCCAAATGATTCTTTTACTGTGCTCCTAGGATCACTATTCCCAAATCAAAAGCACTGTTTATGACAAATTCAATTTCAGAATAATTCTCTTATTTAAAAAAACCTCAGTCAAGGTCACAACACACTCCATACAACCATCCAATGCATTTATTACTTTGAAATTATTATAGTAATAATTACTGCTGGACTATTAGCTCACAAGGGGAGAAAAAGCTTTGTCCCCTCATCACAGGTAATCCAATTCCCGTTAAATGAATGGAAAAGGAGTATTAGAGATAAAGGGAATCCTACTTCCTCCAACTAACACTCAAGACCCACTGTCTTACCCTGTTAAACTTTAAATTTCTTTAAAAATTACCTTCAGTAAAAGCAGAAATATGTTAGTCACTATAACTTATAATGCAAAAGGTAGTACAGGTAAGATAAATACACAGAATAAGCACCATATTTCAGTATAATGACTGTAAAAATATTCCTTAGTGGAATACAAATTTTAGATGAAGGGAAAAATACTACTTAGGTGACAATTTAAGTCAATCAAAATTCAATCCTACAAAATCCTACAACACTTCAACAGCAATGTGGCTGGACTGCTTTAGAAGAAGTGATGATAAAAAGAACCTGTAAAAGGAAGTCAAAATTTACTATTTCTATTTACTGACTAATTCTGTGTCTAACAACTCTGTTCTCTCTTCAGTCTAGTAATTACATGCCTGTCTCTAACTAGTTTATTGCCATTCAGGCCGTGAAAAACCGGGAAGCAGGAAAGGATAATTTCTGTATTCTATACATTATTAACAGATAGCTTCTTGGCCCTGGCTGGTGTGGCCCAGTTGGTTGGAGCATTGTCCTTTAGACCAAAGGGTCATGTGTTCGATTCCCAGTTAGGGCACAAGCTCAGGTTGCAGTTCAATTCCCAGTTAGGGCATGTACAAGATGGCAACAGGTCAGTATTTCTCTCTCACATTTTGTGTGTGTGTGTGTGTGTGTGTGTGTGTGTGTGTGTGTCTCCCTCTCCCTTTCCCCCTTCTCCTCTCTCTAAACAGTAATGAAAAAATGTCCTTGGGTGGGGATAAAAAAATTTTTTTAAAGAGAGAAAACAAGTAGCTTCGTTTTAAAAACCATTATTCTAAACAATAGTGAAATAACATTACGAAACAGAGAATCATGACAGATACTGTGATTTTAGCCTAAAAGGTCACTCAAATGAGATGTGAAAATGATTTCTAGGCAAGTGACTCTAAAAACGTTATAGCAACTTCTTCAATTATGGCTCATCTCTTCTAGTTTATAAACATGAAATGCAAATTAGAATTTAAACAAAGAATAAATAACAAAACACTCACCGCCCACTGTCCTAGTATATTTAC
The DNA here is from genome assembly GCA_004027475.1 of Anoura caudifer. NCBI lineage: Eukaryota > Metazoa > Chordata > Mammalia > Chiroptera > Phyllostomidae > Anoura > Anoura caudifer. Next base: position 316,819 of record PVKU01000904.1, on the reverse strand, counting down.
TAAAAAGTTGCCACTGAATCTAACAGACAGCATCTGGGAAATGACATAGAGGTTTGACACCAAGGCCGACTGAAGAATAATGGGGATGTTCGAGGTGTAGAAAAGCTTGATGGGGTAGCTGCTGTATTGTCCTCGATACCGGGCTGACTTGATGGGCAAGTCAACACGAAATCCCTAAAAAGTGAAAATTAAAAAAGGAACTGTACATATCACATACAGGATACACACAGCCAAACAGTAACAGCAGGGAGTATATAAAGATAATGCTAATAAAACTTAACCCTTCCACACAGAGACATACAGACAGAAATCCCTTTTTATTTCATTTTCATTCTATTATTTACTTTACACCTCAGAGTCTAAAGAATTATTTGCTTGACTAGATTTTGAAACACTGACTTATTAGATGCTAAATATTCCAAATAGCATTCTTCTCTTTAAGAGCAAAATAAAAATCCACATCCCACTTCAGGAAAGAGAGTATACCTACCTGGAAATATATAACAACAGCGAACACAAAAACAGTAGCAATGAGGTTCATGAGATTGGGTAAGTTCTGACGGTAGAAAGCCTCCCTTAAAGCTCGGACTTTGTCGGTCCTGGTGGCCAGTAAATGAAAGAGAGCTATGACTGCACCCTCAAACTCAGTACCTGATAAATCAAAAGAGAAATGAACTGTAGACACATTATTCAAATTTGTCCCAAGGGTCAAAACAACCTTGAAACTTCAGCACACAGCAGAAAATATGAATCAAAATAATTCATGTGTTTATGATATAGCCATATGTGGAGCTTCTAAAAATATTTAGATCATTAAGGCAAAATATGTTTTTTAGTATAAATCTGAAGTTTTCTCAAGAGACTATTTTTGATGAAAACAGCCGAAGTAAAATAAGCCAAAATACTTAGTTCATAATGCTTTGCTTCTCCTTTACTTTCAGGAAGGGGAGAGAGTATTGGGCAAAGTGTGGGGGGAGGAAGGGCAGCAGCAGCAAAGCAGAGTAAAGAGGTCAGAATCAAAAGATATATGTACTCTATCAAACTTTCTTGTAAGTTTATTTTATCAGGAACATTAATAAACCATTGTTGCTATCTTCTTAAGACTGGAATCAGTTTACATGTTAACCATTACAAGTCTAGGATGGCATCTGAGAGAAGTCAATAGGAGTAATGGGAAATCAGAGTTATCTTTCCAAATTTAGGTGCTTTTACCAAGCCAAATGGAACAGCAGCAAAAGTATTAGTGCTCCCTGATGATACAAAGAATATCAGTTTTTTCATCTGAAAAATCTTCATCTACTACCTTTTGATCCCCCCAGCAATGCTGAAAGCAGTCAAATTGATGAGTTCTGCAATGGCTTAGGCAAATAACAACTTTGAAATGTTTGCAACCACTGAAATTTTAAATGAGCTGAGGATGAAATCTAGATATTCCTTCTGAAGTAGTATTTCATACCCACAAACCTATGCTTATTAACTTTTGAATGATAAGCATCAACTGTCCTCCAGAACAGCAAGCCCAAATGTCTACAGGCTCACACTGCTTTGTTACGAGTTACTTTCCAGCACCCATCCAGCAACACTCGTGCAGCCGCAGTCACTGTGAGATGTACCTCTGCCAGTGTTAATAGTAGTGGGGCTAAAGGCCTTCCAGACAATGGTTTCACAGATGTTGGTGGCAATAAAGAGAGATATACCAGACCCCAGGCCGTAACCTTTCTGTAGAAGCTCATCTAACAGCAGCACAATCAAACCAGCAACAAACAACTGTGGGGAAAGAAATGCAAGTAAGCAGAAGCAAGAAAAAAAACTCAAGAAAGGGGAAGACAAGCACCAATGACTACTTTCAAAGTACGAGCTTGTCTAAAATTCAAACCTAACAGTTGCAATATTACTATAATGAGACTCTGCATTTTTTAATCCACTTTAGTCAGAAGCCAATTCTGCAAATCAGAGGACTGGAAATATTACTATAGTATGTATCACATTTCAACTTTTAAAACAGACATTACCATCTGAACAATTTCCTTTACAATAAGGGAAATAAAGCTTAATTCCTTAAATAAGGCTTATTGGAAAGACCACTATAAAACAAAAATGTTCACAGTTGTAGAATTTAAGACAGCAAGAAACTGAACATATCCCAAATATCTCCAAGTAAGTGAAAGGCAAAATGCATTATAGTATAACAAGATGCAACTGCACACAGCCATGAAAGGAAATATACGTGAACTATGTTGCTACATATTTAAATTATCTATAATGTTGTATATATTATAGACATATTACATGTGTCTATAGAATAAGTCATAAAGTGGAACACAAATTAGTATGTACAGATTACAATATAAAAATGCATTCTATACATATAGTGACAAAGACAACATAAATTTATAGATAGTTAAGGGTACACTAGGTTCTTAAGCTCATATCTTTTTAAAAAATGAAAGTATACTAACTTTGATTTGTGTGAAACTGAAAATTCTTAATTTTCCTTTTGGAGAAGACATTTCTATAAAAGCATGCACCAATTAAAAATAAGCCCTAGCCTTGAAAGTGACCTTGGTCATAATGAGTACTTACCTACACTTCAGTAACCTCATCAAACAAGGAAGAAAATATGCTGCTACATCCCCAATCTCACCCTGTCCCCACTATAGAGACACCCTCCTACAGAAGTGAGGAAATGCTACTCCCATTCCTCCCAGCTCTGAAGCATCCCCCTCCTTACTCACTCAGTTTCCCTGATATAACCCTACTAGAATAGAGAACAAAGTAGAGTACACCCTATTAAACATGCTTAACTTTCACTGGGTTTTCTTTTTCCCTGTTTGACTGCCATTTCAATGGTTGTACAAAGCCTAACTTGTCTACTGACAGCCTTTTAGTTTAACTTTGGATGGACTGGAAAAAGACTATCACTCTCAAAACTTCTAAGTGAGCTGATAAATCCTTTACTATTTGAAAATCAAGTTTAACATTTTGACAAAAAAAGGAAGTTAGTACTTATTGAGATCTTATTTTGACCACAATTATGTAATGGATAAATACTCCCCATCATACAGAAACACAAGCCTACACATGGAATAATAGCTGTCCACAAACTATCAGCCAACCAAAAAGTATTATCATGAACTTCTGACTAATTGACTAAGTTACTCGTCTAGAATCATATGGGCAGCTCTTAGTCAACTTAATTCTACAAACCACCTTTTCAGACCAATGTCCATTAGATAAATAATCTGTGTATATAATAATCTGTGTAAACTCATTTTTCTAACTGAAGAAAGGAATTATAGAGAAACCTAAATAGGAAATGGTTTCTATAATTAAAGAAATAAAATAAAAGATGGTAAAATGCATACATGCCTATGAGAAGATTTAGACACCAGGAAGCTGCAGCACCTCATTGACTAGGACAGTGATAAGGACTGAATGCTAACTGCATGCTCCTGTAGAATGTACACTCTATATGAATCTCTAAGGCAGGTATAAAAACAACACTGCACATTTCAACCCTACAGAGGCATGCACGCACAGACACACAACTTAGTTTGACAAAGTAATACTTACCTTTACAATGTGCCATGCATACTGACAGTTTCAATTTTTTTTTTATTTTAATCAAGACCCACTACTTAGATTTCAAAACTCATTAGTTGAAAGACACTGACCATGTGAATGAAAAGAATAATTAAGGTGAGAAATACCTTAAATAACAACATGCAAAAAGTTTTTACAACCTATGTTTCTAGGTAAAAACACACTGATTGGATCGTATCTCTTCAGTGTACCCACACATTTTTTATATTAGCAATGTGTTAAAAAGATGCAAATGATCCTGGCTGGTATAGCTTAGTGGATTGAGCACAGGCAGTGAACCAAAGGGTTGCCTTTGGTTCGATTCCTAGTCGGTACATGCCTGGGTTCAGGCCAGGTCCCCAGTAGGGGGCACCTGAAAGGTAACCACACATTGATATTTCTCTCCCTCTCCCCTTCCCTTTTCTCTAAAAATAAGTAAATAAAATCTTTAAAAAAAAGGATGCAAATGGGTCACAATCCACCTATGATTAAACATTTCCCTATACATTAACATTAGAGGAATTCACCATAACACAAGTATTTGTACACCAGAATTTATGTAAATAAGTTAATATATATTCATTTTACTTGTTTCATTCCTGGTGTAACTATTCTTGGATTTTTAATACTTAATAAAAAATTAAAATGGCTTAATTCCATTTTATATCAATTTAAATTTATAACTGACTCATAAAGATGTCAATACTTTATCTAACCCAGAACTGCTCAGCTGAGGTTCCGTGAAAGTCTAAATCTAGCCTTAGTAAAATACTTGAAAAATTTTACTGATGTATAATGTTAAGAATGAGATGCCAATTCTGAGTATCTTAATTTTAAAAAAAAGATTTTATTTACTTATTTAGGGAGAGGGGAAGGGAGAGGGAAAGACAGGGAGAAAAACATCAATTGGTTGTCTCTTGCACACACCCCAAACAGGGACCAGGCCCGCAGCCCAGGCATGTGCTCTGACCAGTGACCTTTCACTTTGCAGTACAACACCCAACCAACTGAGCCACGCCACCCAGGGCAATTCTGAGTACTTTTTAAAAATCAGGGTTATGATTTTTAAACCTTCCTAAATAAGGTTTCTTATTAAAAAAAAAAAAAAGATGGTTAACTATGCCAGTCTGAGAAGGTCATTTCTTTTTTTTTTTTTCCTTTTTCTTTTTAGAGACAGAGAGAGAAACATTGATTTGCTGTTCCACTTATTTATGCATTCATTGGTTGCTTCTTGTATGTGCCCTAATTGGGAACTGAACCTGCCACCACCATTGTATACTGGGATAACGCTCCAATCAACTGAGCTACCTGGCCAGGGCCCATATTTCTTAATACATATATAAATAAACTAGTATTTTGATTTTATTTACAACTATGTTTCTGACCTGGAGTCTTCTGCCCATTAGAAAAAAAATTTCCTGAATTAATCCTAATTTCATGGAGTGAGCAAGAGGCATTTCCAAGATAAGTAGGACTCCAGATACCTGCCCAGTGTTTAATTTAAACTATTCTTAAAAATTTTTTATTTATTCTGATTAATTTTTTATTTATTTTTAGAGAGAGGGGAAGGGAGGGAGAAAGAAAGGGAGAGAAACATCAGTGTGTGGTTGCCTCCCATTCGCCCCCTACCAGGGCCCTGGCCTACAACCCAGGCATGTGCCCCAACTGGGAAGCAAGCCAGCAACCCACTGCCATGCAGTCCAGTGCCCAGTCCACTGAACCACACCAGCCACAACTAACTATTTTTTTTTAATCCAATAAATAACTATATAATTAAAGTACAATCCATTCTTGGGCAACTTCTCTAAATGATTTTAAAAGATTGTAAATTACAGAAATATCTACCAAACTTTACACACTTTATGATACTTAGTAGAGGTATAATAATGTTGGTCTTCAAATATTCCGTTCCAAAGCATCCATTTTAGAAATCCATAAAATACATGCATGGGTATTTATATAGTATTTCACTGCCTCAAATACTGTACATTATTTCTAATGCCATTATTTTGTGTGCCAATAAGAAAAATAAAACTGCCAATTAAACTATGACACAACTTATTACAAAGAAATTTTATTTTCTACTTACAAAAAAAGTTATTTTTAGATGCAATCTAGCTGGCTCTTTCTGTGCCTTTATGTATATACAATAACTTTATTTCAAAAACAAATCACCGAAGAGCTTTGGAAGACATTCTAAAAGGTAATTAAAGTCAAATATAAGTTACATCAACACCTGGTGTGATAATATGAACAGCTATAGTCAAGCTGATACACATGCAGGAGAAAACAACTACCATGACTGCCACCTGGCTGACAACAGTTATAAAACACTATCCACTGTAAGAAAATACCCTGGGCCATAGCAGGTAGCTCAGTTGGTTAGTGTTGTTCCGATACGCCAAGGTGGCAGGTTTGATCTCTGGTCAGCACACACACGAATTAATCAATAAATGCATAAATAAATGGAACAACAAATAGATCTGTGCCTCTCTTTCTCTAAAATCAATTAAAATATTTAAAAAACACATCCTGATCAGACATCAAAATGTGAAAAACATGCATCTTAGAATTGATGAATGATCCATATTCATTATGTCACCCAGTAATGAGGCTATCAGAATAAATTTTAAAATTTCACATCAACATAACCAATACATGTCACTTCAATAATCAAAATATAATTAAATAATTCAAAAGTAAGAAAATGAACATATCACCCACCCAAAGAACTATCAGGAAAAGGGGATCAAACCGTTTTGTCATCTGCATATAAAAATAGGCTTTCCTACCTGAATGATGATAAGGAGGCAGATCCCAGCCCCCATTTCAGCAGGGTCCCCATACATGCCCGTCATGACATACACAATGGCTTGCCCGATGGTGATGATCATACCAAACACTGACAAAAATTGAGGGGGAGAGAGTACATGTTACAACACAGACGTAAAAAAGACTAGAAAAACATCTTTACCACAAAATCCCTAAATTGAAAAGGATCTTTAAGTGTATTAATGCTCACATTTCTGGGCTCCATTGAATAAAGCTCTATCTTTGGGTGTATCTCCAACTTCAATGATTTTGGCTCCAGCTAACAACTGCATAATCAAACCAGATGTTACAATTGGGGAGATACCCAATTCCATTAAAGTGCCTGTAAGGAAAGAAGAGGTAAATAATCTTTATTATACACAGTACAGATTACCTTGTATGTGTCCCAGTCCTTAATTACATCTACAGAAATACATACATGTTAAAAAGCAAATTTTCATTCCTTAAACATTAAATTACTCAAAGACTCTACTAACACAACCTTGCAACAATGCATTAAATAAACATTACTATAAATACTACACAGAATGTAAATTTCTGTCAATTCTGAAATTAAAATGTTAAAGTAATCTGTTAGAAAAACTCTTCCAAGATTTGTCCAAATCATTGTTTTTAAATGTACACTAAACATTTCATTTTAATGCAAAATTAAAAATTACATACCAAGCCCAAAAATTACATATCAAGATAATAAAAAACTGACATTTAAAAAGATTTGTCCCTCTTGTAATGCAGTATCTAAAATTACATAGAAAGTCAATCAAAACAATGTAGAATAGTTAGTGGCACAAAAATGTTCTTGACATAGTGTGTAGCAAAAAAAATAGAAAATAGAAAAAAGGGGGACAAAAAGAAAATCTGTAAAAAGGTTAAGAACCAAAGCTCTAGACAGTGATAATCATTCCATTTTCTGTATACATCTATATTCTGTACATATTTCTATAATTAGAACAAACACATGGTTCTATAATTATTTACATATTTATCTCTTCTCCCAGGCAATGAGTTTCTTTTATCAAATCCACCCACTCTTTGTGGACTCTAAAAATCGTTCCTACATTTTCAGATCTATTTAATGTCAGCACTAGTACAGAGGCAGAAGAAAAGAAGTACACACCTCTGTTGGATGCAAGAATAACTCTCATCCAGTAGAAAGGATCTGCAGAATCTGATGACATGATTCCAAATAGTGGTATCTATAATATAACAAAAAACATTTTACAAAAATATATTGTCTAAATTAAGTTTGAACTTATTTTGTAACTCATTCACACAGTGTTTGCAATCCTTAAAAAAAAAAAAACCTGGGCAACAATTGGAAAACTTATTTGAACAAACAATAAAGGAGAACATCCCTAATCTGGCAAAGGAAATAGACTTCCAGGAAGCCCAGGAAGCTCAGAGAGTCCCAAAGAAGATGGACCCAAGGAAGAACACACCAAGGCACATCATAATTCCATTAGCCAAGATTAAAATGAAGGAGAGAATTCTAGAAGCAGCAAGGGATAAAGGCAGAGTCACCTACAAAGGAGTTCCCATCAGACTGTCAGCTGATTTCTCAAAAGAGACCTTACAGGCAAGAAGGAGCTGGAAAGAGGTATTCCAAGTCATGAAAGGCAAGGACCTACATCCAAGATTGCTCTATCCAGCAAAGCTTTCATTTAGAATGAAAGGGAAGATAAAGAGCTTCTCAGATAAGGTGAAGTTAAAGGAGTTCATCATCACCAACCCCTTATTATAGGAAATGTTAAAGGGACTTATCTAAGAAAAAAAAGATTAAAAATAGGACAGTAAAAAGACAGCCAACTCACAAATATTAACAACCTCACCTAAAACAAAAGCGGACTAAGCAAACAACTAGACCAGGAGCAGGAACTCAGAAACAGCGATCACATGGAGGGTTTGCAACAGAGGAGTGGTAGGAGGAGAGAGGGAGAAAAGGTACAGAGAATAAGTAGCATTGACAGTGGGTGGAAAATAGGGGGAGGGCAAGAATAGTGTGGGAAAAATAGAAGCTAAAGAACTTATGACACATGGACATGAACTAAAGGGGGGAATGTGAGTGGGAGGGGGTGTGGAGGGGAATGATGGGGGAGAAATGGGACAACTGTAATAGCATAATTAATAAAATATTTTTAAAAAATTTTAAAAAAACCTGTAACCTCTCATATTCTTTAACAAAACAATTATACCTTAAAGGTAAAATTTTTTAATGAGAACAAAAACAACAGAAATCATTACTTGCAGCATTTCACTAGTAAATACTTCTATCAGTATGAAGATCTGTTGCGTACCAATGTGAATATACTTAACAGTATTGAACTGTACACTTAAAAGTGGTTAAGATGGTAAATTTTGTATTTACCACAATTTTAAAAAATACTATCAATGAACTACAGAATATACCTACCTCGTCACAGAATAAATTGTGCAAAGCTATGGGTACTAATGACAGCCAAGGTCACAGTCCAAATTAAGACTGGAAATGATATATATAGCAGAAAAATTATGCAGCCACTAAAGATTGTACTTATGAAGCTTATTACAGAACAAGGAAGTACTTGTGTTATAATATTAAGTATAAAACAGTGGTTGTAACCTGAGGCAACTTTGCTCCCGGCCCCCATCCCCAAGGAACGTCTGGCAATATCTGAGGATATTTTTGGCTATCACAACTCAAGGGAAGATGCTACTGGCATCTAGTGGGTAGAGGTCAGGGATGCTGCCAAATATCCTACAACATACAGGACAGCCCTCCACAACAAATACTCACCTGACCTAAAATTCATTGCCGTTGTTGAAAAACCCTGGTATGTAAAAGGAAAGGCATAAATTTTGTACATTTAAAGTAAAAGTTTGAGGGAAGGGGGGTATAGGGGACTAAATGGTAATACAAAAAAATACAACAAAAAAAGTAAACTAAAAATAAAAGTTCAACACTAAAATATGTATAGAAGGTAACAAGGTATAAATATTTTTATACCATAAACAATGATTATCTTTAGATGGTGATATCATGATTGACTTTTCTTTATTCTTTTCTGTATTTATAAAAAAATTTCTAAAATAAGCACATAATGTTTCCTATTAAACGACTGATATTTAGGACATAGCACTGGGCCAAACCCCTCTCCCAACTTGTGGGAATCAGACACAAAGAAAAATATACTTCCAGTTTTCAAAAACCTTCTCTATAAGAAGCTGATTTTTTTTTTAATTGTAAAAGATGCTGCCAGCAATTTTAATCATCCCATCTGGTCAACCTAAACCTCTGTGAATATCTGAATTTAATTGGCTGGGGTGCAAAACTAAGAAAAACAAGGAGTTTAAATGTCTGAATTATTAGCTAGGAGCAAATCTGATGAAGAAATAAGCATGGATCTACACATGCCCTTCAACTAATATGAGAGACAGAGAGGAAGGAAGTTACATAAAAACCAACTAACACTACCGGATAGGCCATATTAAAATATTCCATAAGTGGAAAAGAGTCAGTCAAATTACTTTCCTTAAGTACATCTAGTAGAGACAGGTACTACACCTCCATGGTTACACTCTATGTGAGATACTGAACAAGTCAGCCAGTCTCCTCTAAGAAATGGTAGTCCCTCCTCTCCGGTAGTAAACAGGATTATTAAACTCAGTAATTGTACCAATTACTCAGCACTGTACATATATGTACTCAGCATTGTACATGTACAAAATCATGTACACTACTCAGTGCTATACGTGTACAGAATCATGTACAATATACTTCGATGACAACAGTAGCTATTTCCCATGACTCTGTCACAGTTGCAGAGTTCCAGACTTTGCACTATATTATATCTAATAACTGGTTTCAATCCGACAAAATGTAGTATAGTACTTCAGAGAAACAAGGATTTCATGATTTAATGGAAACCCTGAACCAACCAGATGGACAAGTAGAAGGTTATTAGCACTAGGGATTTCCAAAGACAATGGGAAGTGAAAACTAAGAAAGATATTTCTGAGTTAAGATGGCAAGTTGCAATTAAATTAAAGAATTTCCCTCCCTGACACAAGAAAACATTATTTAATATTATGTAAACACATTATTTAACATTATGTAAAAGAGTAAAAGCTAACAAGAATTTTAAAAGCTAAGGAAAACAAAAATAAAATCTGTAAGGCGGCAACAAAAAAAGGGATGATAAACCCGAGTACTGGTGGTCGTGGGGGGAGGAAAAGAGCAGACAATAGAGGAGCAGAGAGACTCGGCACAAAGCTGCTCCAACCATCAAAGTAAAGGCAAGAGAACCCTCAGAATTCCCATCGCATTTCAAATCCATCCTAGACCAGAGCAGGCTGCACAGATTCCTTTTCTACCCCTTGGACTAGGAGAGGAGCAGAAAGAGCAGCTGAAAGGAAATGAGAAGCAGGCCAGGGGCTCTCTCTCTGATGGGACTAACAATGACAGGCCTACACTGAACTGGAAGTTGGGCAATGCTCTGAAGTTGGGAAACTGAACAGAGCCCTGCTCAGTCAGGTAGGGAGAATCCTCACAAGACCCTGAACAAAAATTTAAGAGGAAATAGAGGGCCGAGCCAGGCAGCATTTATTGCACCTACCTCAGCTTATCTCACCTTCCACCATTCCCTAGAGTAAAGAAAATGAGGTAGAAGACACCAAACCCTTAAATTGTGGCTGGAAAGGGGAAACAAAGCTGTTTGAGGTTCAAGGGGAAAGAGAATCAAGAAATCACCCACACTGAACAGAGACCTGTCCAAACATGAGAAAGTCAAAAAGATACAACTTGACAACTGTATAAATATACTATGGAAAGAAAAATAAAGTAACATAAAATGCATAAATTTACCTCATGAAACAGTCATAAGAAATGTCATACTTGAAACAGTTACCATCTAGCCTTTTACAGAAAAAGGTTTGCTGCCCCCTGGATTAGAAGATGCACTACTGTCAAGATGGCAAATCTCTCAAAACTGATCTGCAAATTCAATGCAATACAAATCATAACCCCAGCAGTCTTTCTATAAAAAGCAGTAAGATGGTTCTAAAATTTATACGGACATATGAAGAACCTAGGATTTTGAAAAAGAACAACAAAATTAGAAGACGAGTATGACCTGATTACAAGACTTAATATAAAGCTGCAGTAAACAAAAAAGAGTGGTTTACCATAAGCACGAACACAGATCAATGGAACAGAACAGAGAATACAGAAATAGATCCATCCATGCAGGGTTGATTTTCAACAAAGATGACAAGGTAATTCATTGGAGAAAGGATATACTTTTTTCAACAACTGGCTATCTATACAGGAAAAGAGTGAACCCCAAACTTACCTCATGCCATACCCCCCAAAAATTAACTTGAAATAGATCATAAACCAAAACATACAAGCTAAAATTATATTTAAATACATTTTATTTTATTTTATTTTCATTTATTTTGAGAGAGAGGAGAAGGAAAGGAGGAAAAGAGGGAGAGAAACATCAATGTGCAGGAGAAACATCGATAGGTTGCCTCTCACATGCCCCCAGCTGGGGAACTTGCCCACAACCCAGGCACATACCCTGACCAGAATCAAACCTAGGACCTTTTAGTTTGAAGGCCAGCACTCAATCCACTGAGCCACACCAGCCAGGGCTATTTACTTATTTATATTTTAGAGAGAGGGGAAGAAAGGGAGACAAACAGTCTAAGAGAAAAACATTGACTGGGTGCCTCTTGCATGCACTCCAACTGGGACCCAGCCTGAAACTCAGGCATCTGCCCTGACAGGGAACCAAAACAGTGACCTTTCACTTTGCGGGACAAAGCCCTACCAATTGAGCCACACTGGACAGGGCAAAACTATAAAACATTTAAAAGAATGGTAGAAATTTTTCATGACCTTAGAACAGGTAAAAATTCTTAGGTGGGAAACAAAAACTATGAGCCATCAAAGAATAAGATAACCTAAACTTCACTGAACTAAAAACTTCTGCTCTTCAAAAGATATTAAGAAAATGAAAAGGCAAGCCATGCACTAGAAGAAAATATTCAAGCCCTGGTTGATGTGGCTCAGTGGACTGGGAGCTGGCCTGCAAACCCAAAGATCACTGGTTTGATTCCCAGTCAGGGCACATGCCTGGGTTGCAGGCTGGGTTCCCAGTGCGGGGGGTGGCATGTGAGAGAAGCAACAGATCAGCGTGTCTCTCCCTCTCTTTCTCTTTCCCTTCCCCTCTCCCTGAGAAATAAATAGAATCTTTTAAAAACTTTTTAATTAAATATATATATATTCACAGAACATATATCTGACAAAAGACTTGTTTGTACACAGAAAATATTAAAAATCCATATAAGTCAATAATGGGACAATAATCCAATTTTTTCAGTTGGGCAAGAGATTTGAAAAAACATTTCACAAAAGATAAGTACCTAATAAGTACATAAAAAGTTTCCTCAGTATCATTTACCAGGGAAATCTAAGTTACAACTTCAGTATCATCTATAAGAGTAATGCAAATTAAAATTACACCCACTGGAAGGGCTAATATTAAAATGCTCAACAAGAGCAAGGATGCAGAGCACCTGGAACTACTATACATGGCTAGTGGGAATATAAAATGGGGCGAACACTTGGGAAAGAGTGTGACAGTTTCTTACAAAGTTGAACATATACTTAACACAATCCCACAAATCTTCTAGGTATTCACCCAAGAGAAATGTAAGCATGTGTACAAAAAGTCTTGTTCATGAATGTTTACAGAAACTTTATTTGCAATGGCCAAAATATGAAAACAACCCAAATGTCCAACAAGTGACTAGGTGAACAAATTGTGATACACTAAGCAGCAGAACTTCTAAGAAATAAAAAGGGATAAATCACTGCTATACCAACAACATGAACGAACCTCAGAAAGTTGAAAAATTGGGTACTAAAGAGTAATACTAGATACCATTTATATCAAACTCAAGAAAAGATGAATCACCCCTTATTGTGTAACAGGTGCGCTGAGACAAAAAAAAAAAAAAAAAAAAAAAAAAAAAAAAAAAAAAAAAAAAAAAAAAAAAAAAAAAAAAAAAAAAAAAAAAAAAAAAAAAAAAAAAAAAAAAAATGGCCCAAATGAAAGAACAGATCAACGCTCCAGAAAAAATACAACTAAGCAACAAAGCGATAGCCAACCTATCAGATGTACAGTTCAAAACACTTGTAATCAGGATGCTAACAGAAATGGTTGAATATGGTCACAAATTAGATGAAAAAATGAAGACTATGCTAAGTGAAATAAAGGAAAATGTACAGGGAACCAATAGTGATGGGAAGGAAAATGGAACTGAAATCAACTGTGTGGACCAGAAGGATGAAATAAACGCTCAACCAGAACAGAATGAAGAAACAAGAATCAAAAAAAAATGAGGGAAGTCTTAGGAATCTCCAGGACATCTTTAAACGTTCCAACATCCGAATTATAGGGGTACCAGAAGGAGAAGAGGAAGAGCAACAAATTGAAAACTTATTTGAGCAAATAATGAAGGAAAACTTCCTCTATCTGGCAAAGGAAATAGACTTCCAGGAAGGCCAGGAAGCTCAGAGAGTCCCAAAGAAGTTGGACCCAAGGAGGAACACACCAAGGCACATCATAATTACATTACCTAAGATTAAAGATAAGGAGAGACTCTTAAAAGCAGCAAGAGAAAAGGAGACAGTTACCTACAAAGGAGTAACCCATAAGCTGATTTCTCAAAAGAGACCTTGCAGGCAAGAAGGGGCTGGAAAGAAGTATTCCAAGTCATGAAAGGCAAGGACCTACATCCATGATTACTCTACCCAACAAAGCTATCATTTAAAATGGAAGGGCAGATAAAGTGCTTCCCAGATAAGGTGAAGTAAAAGGAGTTCATTATCACCAAGCCCTCATTATATGAAAGGTTAAAAGGACTTATCTAAGAAAAAGGTCAAAAATACAAACAGTAAAATGACAACAAACTCATAGTTATTAACAACCGAACCTAAAACAAAAACAAACTAAGCAACCAACTAGAACAGGAACAGAATCACAGAAATGACGATCACATGGAGGGTTATCAGTGGGGGAGTGGGTGGGGAGAGAAGGGGAAAATGTACAGAGAATAAGCATAAATGGTAGGTAGAAGAGAGACAGGGGGAGGGCAACAATAGTATAGGAAATGTAGAAGCCAAAGAACTTACACATATGACCCATGGACATGAGCTAAAAGTGGGGGAATGCAGGTAGGAGAGGGTGCAGGATGGAGGGGAATGAAGGGGGAAAATGGGACAACTGTAATAGCATAATCAATAAAACATTTAAAAAAAGATGAATCAGATTACAAGAACAGAAAACAGACCAGTGGTTTCCTGATACTGGAGGCGAGGTGAGGATTTACCGACAGGGGACTTTCTGGAGTGACAGAAATGTTCTATACCCACTGAGATATGGAGGTATACATGTTTGTCAAAACTTTTAAAAATGCACATTTACAAAAACCAGGCGTATTTTACCATACAAAAATTGTACCTTCTTAAATCTCATTTTTTTTTTAAAGGGAGGGAAGGGGAATTTCTAAAATGTTCAAAGTATATGGTAGGAATATAGATGATTATGCTTTTTCCTTTACACTCTTCTGTATTTTTAAAAAGTTCTCCCTGACCACCCAAATCAACTTTAAACTAAGTACAAATAAAATAATGATTAAATTGTTTCACTCTTCAAAAAATATATTTAGCTTTTCCCAAATTTTAGACTTAATAGGTTTTACTGCTTAATACAATTGTTTAAAACTTCTATGCATTTCAATAGCTTTTCAAAATCCTCAGAAAAACTTTCACCTAAATCATCTAATTCAATCCTCTTAACAACCCTGTGACATGGACAGATCACATTTTATAAATTTAATCTCTGAAGAAAAAATTTTAAAGCATCACTGAATTTTATTAATTTATAAACACAGTATATCCCTGGGGTTCTAGAATTCAGCTTTTTGACTTTTTTTTTAAATTATTGCATGCTATCTACAACATAAGTGGCAAGCAAAATGGGACTATGTATTTCCAATATATATGTCAAAAGCTTAACACTTTTATATATAAAAACCTGTCATAAATTAATAAGAAACTTCAAGGGAACAATGGGTAAAGATCATTAACTGAAAACTAAGAGAGAGAATGTTCAAACCCACTGGTAAACCAGAAAAAATACAAAGTAGGGCAAGATAACTATTTTCACAATTAACTCATTAAAAAGAATAATAATGCTAAAAATAATTCAGTAAATTTTTTTAACTAAAATAAGTATCTCAAATTCTAACCAATCAAAACCTTAGTACAGTACAGGCATTTATTTAATATTATGGTTACATACCTGACAACATACTAAGAAAATGAAGAGTGTTATAGCAGTCCATAGTACCTTTTCTCTAAACTGGATCTTAGAAGAAAATACAAAAAACAGTCAATCAAAATGAAGAAAAAGCAAATATAAAGCAAAACTCCCTATTAAAGCATAGCCACCATTCCCCATCATAACATGCTATTTTTAACTCTTAAAATACTCTCACCCTTGCCCTGGCCAGCATGGTTCAGTTGGTAGAAGGGTCATCACATAGACCAAAAGGTCACGGGCATACACTCAGGTTGCAAGTTTAATCCTGGGTCAGGGAGCACACTAGAAGGCAAACAATCAATGTTTCTCTTTCTCTTTCTCTCTCTCTCTGTCTCTGTGTCTCTCCATCTCTGTCTCTGTCTCTGTCTCTCCCTGCCCTGCCTTCCCCTCTCTCTAAAAGCAATGGAAAAAATGTCCTCAGGTGAGGATAAAAAAAAAAAGGACTCTTACCCTTGTTAGCAGTAGCTAAAGCACTAAAGCAAATAACTGAACTTCTCAAATACAACTTAATTTGCTTTTCTCAAGAATGTTGTAATTTAAATACAGGTAGTCCTCATCACACTATATCATGTTAACTAAAACTGAAAAGGATGCAAAGAAAGATACAATCACATGCATACATTTCAGTTAACCCAATACTGTGCAAGTCTAGGACTGAGTGTACTCCTATTTTTACATGAACTCCTATTTTTATAACCTCAAAGCAATAAAAGAACATACTTCTAATAAAAACATTTAACAAAAGTTTTACTTATCTCTTTGTATGTCCCTGTGCCTGTTAGTTTCATGAGAAATCAAAAGTACAGAAGGGGAGGAATGTCTGGGAACTGGCCAGTTTGGGATTAATAAAATTTCTGGAATTTAAATACCTTATCACCAAAGTACA
Source organism: Anoura caudifer (assembly GCA_004027475.1). NCBI lineage: Eukaryota > Metazoa > Chordata > Mammalia > Chiroptera > Phyllostomidae > Anoura > Anoura caudifer. Next base: position 300,148 of record PVKU01000904.1, on the reverse strand, counting down.
CAATGATGGAAGAACAACTTGATGAAGTCACAGTATCTTCCAAATGCATTCCTGTGATTTTTCTTTGCATTGAATGAATCAAAAATGGAAGGTATATACTTGCACAGTTGCAATTCACTTATGTAAAACAGCTGTACTCATCAAAACAGACCCAGCAGACAGGGCCATTCATAGTGCAGTGGGTCACATCATCCACAAGTACAGTGCACACCCCATACTACGGGAATTATAAAGATCACTACAGACAGGGCAAAGCTGTATCTTGTCTAACAGGCCAAATAAACACTTGGTTTGGAAATGTTAGAACTTAAAGAACAGTTATTTTTGAAACCATGAGATAAGTTATCTAATTTAAATAGGCCTCTACTAGTTTTATTCACTTTGTGCCTCTTGCAAGGCAAAGGAACAGGTAATATTTTCCAATTACAGCCACAGCAGGGTTGAGGACAATAAATCAATCATGCTGGTTTAGCAAAATGTTAGGTATCCTCTATATTACTAAAACATTATACTTACTTTTCTTTCAGGTTTCTGTATTTCCGGTAGAACTGCACAGAAAGGTTTGATAACTTCTAAAAATTTGACTGTGGGGGGAAAAAAAGAATGCATATCCCTATCACAAAGTTGTTTTGTTTTTTTTAAGAAATGTATCTTTTTACAGAATCAAATGTCAATGTTCTCTAACTTTTAATGGCAATCCATTACATTCCCTACACCCAAAACTGATCATAATGCTCTCCATTTCAAATATAGAGACCAAAAAAAAAAAAAAAATCCCCAAATCCTAAAGGTTTAAGGGCTCAGTCAGTAAAAGACAAGTAATACAAGAATCCTTTTCATATGATTTTGCTTCCTCATGCTTGTATCCAACCCTTTCATACATAGAGAAAGGAATAATTCAATGAAAAAAAAAAGAGCAAATAAATGTAGCCTACTATGGTATCCACAACATAATTCAAGAAGAAAATAGGAGATATCAAAGGAGAAACAGAAGAGGAAAGTACAACAGGAAATAGGCTGAAACTGCAGAAATGACTTAAACTGAAAGATGCTGCAATGTGTGAGCAAGATCATGTAATCACCTTTATAGATAACTTTTATTTCATTTCATTCTCACTGTTCATTGCTTGGTGCTCTCCCACATAATGGTCTCAAAGTATTTGCTTATGTACAATGGATAGCCCAGAGAATGACAATTACATTTCATCAGACACCACTGTTTTCCCAGACAACTCTTTCGATGTATAAAAGATAAACCAAGGTTCTTTAAGGAGAGACACCATCTTCTGGCATGACTGAAGTCAAGCCCTGCCAAAATTACTGAAGGATGAAGATAATAATCTCTCAGACTTCAGTCTCAGCCAGCGTCTGCAATATGCAGAAACACAAGACGCCACAACTAGCTGTTAGTTATAATCATCTTCCCCTACATACACTGGATTCTGTACCAGTATCATGAAACTGTCTTAAAACTGACAACTGCACTTCAGCAGTTAGCCAAGTCTGTCTTTTTTATAAAATCTCTCAAAATGATGGCATTCACTGATTCCATAAAGAATTCTCAGATCTTCATGGGCAAATGTTTGTAACCCAAGTAACATTTTGAACTATTTGTAAAGTAAATCTCAATTATAAAAGTGTTCATCTCTAATGTAAAACAAGTATCAAGTACATCAGGAAACTTCCTACAATCCCCTCATTCCTTTCCTGTCTCACCTCAATCCAAGTCACCATCCTCCCAGATTTCTGGAATTTCATGACCACCTCTGTTGGAGTATTCATGTTCAAGGAATGTTTCTGTCTGCTACATGTCAACTCAGTGTTGCAGAATTTTACCCATTATACTGTAAATTAAAGGCCGGGGTCTCCTCTACCTCGTTTCTAGGTTCCCGCAAAAGTACACTAGTTGGCCAATAGGTGCACAGCTTGGGTCTGCAGTTACCCACTCATCCTACAAATATCTGAATAGCTAAGTAGTATGTCTGATGCTCAGTGTTTAGGAGAGGACCCTCAAAAGATCCCCGTTATATGAGGCCTTGTCCTTAAAGCGTAAACAACCTTAGGCAGAGAATTTTCAGTAAACGCCATAGAATGCCTTAAATAAGATTTTTAGATAAAACGCTATGCTACTTCACGCACTCCTTTCCTCCCCTAAAATACATGCCATGCATCACTTTTCTAAAATTAAACAAGTCAGGGAACTTTATTCATCACAATTAAAATGCCCAAAAAGGGTGATGTGGGAATAAAAATATGAGCTTTCTCAACTCGTGAAAAATTCAAAGTGGTCGAGGTCTTGACCGGTTCTCTACCTCCCCACCCCCAAAACCAGTGGTCTCCCCGCTTCTCTATCTAGGGAGAGCAAATACCGGGCCAGCAAGTCCCGGTCCCCGAAGCCAGCCCGGGCAAGGTCTCTAAAGGCTGGAGGAGCCTCGACGGAGGCCTCCCGCCCCACGTCCTACGCAGCAGCCTGCGCCTCTCAGGTGTGCGGGCTGGGCGACCCTCCGCGAGAGGCCCACTCCACACGCCACCCAGAGCCCTCCGCGCCCGCCCCCACCGCCATGACGCCACTACTCACTGCCCATGGTTGCGGCTGGGGTGGCCCACCCGGGCACAGCAGCCTCGGTGCTGTCGTCGCTAAGGTCTCAGGGACCTAGCCTCAGTTCCAGCTCCGGACGGGATCTAGCCGGCTGCGCGCAGGCTCCGCCCCGGATCACGTGTTCCGCGTGCCTGCTTGCGTGGCCCCGCCCCCTGACGAGGCAAGGGTCGTTGGCAGCCCTTGCAGCAGACGTTCTCCGCTGTCACTGCAGTCCAAGAGCGTGTGCTCCAACCAACCTGGGCTTTTGGGACTACTGCGAGTCCATGGTGGCTCAGCCCTTAACAATGAGAGCACGTGTTCCAAGCTCACTATCAAGGAATGACGGTTTCCTCGACAACCACGTGGGTCCCAGCAAGTGGGGGGCGGGGCTCCTGCTACCGGGCCCTGGATTCTGACTCGAGGCCAGAGCCAACCCGAAAGCCAGAGTGACCCAAGCAGTCTTTTTAATTTGCTTCCATCGGAACCTGCTGGAAGGTTTTTAAAAATTTGTGACACTTCATAAGTATTAACTTGTTAAATCCCCACTCTCTACTACCTACGACCCTTCAGCTTCTCCAAAATGCAGAGATCAGGATTTTGTCCACTGGACTTTTCTGTTCTTACTGCTTCTTCAATGACAGGGTGTAACGGAAAGTATACAAGTCTTAGAAATCAGCCAGCCCTCTCCATTTTAATCCCTTATCTACTTCTGTTTTTTTTTTTTTTTTTAAAGATTGTATTTATTTATTTATTTTAGAGAAGGGAAGGAAGGGAGAGGGGGAAGAGAAATCAAAGTGTGGTTGCCTCTCCCTATGCCCCCAAATGGGGACCTGGCCCTAATTCCAGTCATGTGCCCTGACAGGGAATCCATCCGCCATCCTTTGATTCCAAAGCCAACACTCAATCCACTGAGCCACACTACCAGGGTCTTCTAAGCCCTTTCTCCACTAGGCTATACATTAGCCCACAAAGACTTGAGCAAACACTAACACAGTTTCTAACAGCTTCGTTCCTAGGATCACCCTGCCCCCACTTAAAATACATACCTGGGAAAGCTCAAGAATTTACCTTTTGCTGCAGGCAACATCTGAAGATACGGTCTCTGTCTCCCAGCCTTAGCCGGAGGGTAAGAGCCTAACTTCCATCAGTTCCAGTTAACAAACCCAGATGTGTTTTATATGGACCAAATCCTCCTTCCTGCTTCTTGCAATTTTCAACTTCCTTGACTCTATGAACCACACTCACCTCCTTTCTGTAACCCCATTTTCCTTCTAAATTGCCCAATCACCTCTACAAATCAAAGCTGAGTTTAGTTTGTGCTGGACTGTTTTCCCTACTGCAACAGTATATTACTGATTAAAATCTCTCCTGACCACTTTAATGAGTATCTGGCTTTATCTTTGAAGACACCCACACATTTATATACCTACATACACATAAAGGGGAACCCTGAAAAACAAAATTTATTTGTTAAAAAATTGTGTATTTATTCTTATGTGTTTAAACTTCAGTCACCTTCAAAGTATTGATGCAATACACCTATCAAGATGTTCTTTCTCTGCTCAAAACAGTTTTCAAACTCTTTGATTTTGATGCCTTTTACTACTTCTGCTGTCTTTTTTTGTTTATTTGTTTGTTTGTTTCACCTCTTCCACCATGGAAAAACATTTTACTTTGAGGATATTTTTCACTGGGAGGGGGGAAGGGGACAAAAAAAGAGTCCCTTGGGGTAAGATCAGTGAATAGGGAGGGTAGGACACTGACTGCTGAGCAGTTAAACTGCTCAGTACTCAGTGTGGTGTGGGAAAGGTGCATTATTTTTTTAAGTATATTTTATTGATTCTGCTACTACAGTTGTCCCATTTTTTTCCCTTTATCCCCCTCCACCCTGCACCCTCCCTTCTACCAGCATTGCTTGCCTCCTAATTCATGTCCATGGGTCATACAAATAAGTTTTTGGCTTCTCCATTTCCTATACAATTCTTAACTTCCCCCTGTCTATTTTGTACCTACCATTTATACTTCTTATCCCCTGTAGCTTTTCCCTCATTCTCCCCCCTCCCTCTCTCCATTGATAACCCTCCATGGGATCTCCATTTCTGTGATTCTCTTTCTGTTCTATTGTTTGCTTAGTTTGTTTTTGTATGTATTTTTAGGTTCAGTTAATAGTTGTGAGTTTGTTGTCATTTTACTGTTCATATTTTTTATCTCCTTTTTCTTAGATATGAACCTTTAACATTTTGTATGATATAGGCTTGGTGATGATGAACTCCTTTTACTTGACCTTATCTGGGAAGCACTTTATATGCCCTTCCATTCTGAATGATAGCTTTGCTGGATAGAGTAATCTTGGATGTAGGCCCTTGCCTTTCATGACTTGGAATATTTCTTTCCAGCCCCTTCTTGCCCTGCAAGGTTTCTTTGAGAAACCAGCTGATAGTCTTATGGGAACTCCTTTGTAGGTGACTGTCTCCTTATCTCTTGCTGCTTTTAAGATTTTCTCCTTATCTTTAGTCTTGGCTAATGTAATTATGATGTGCCTTGGTGCTACTTCCTTCGGTCCAACTTCTTTGGGACTCTCTGGGTTTCCTGGACTTCCTGGAAGTCTATTTCCTTTGCCAGATTGAGGAAGTACACCCCTTCTTTATTTCTTCAAATAAGTTTTCAATATCTTGCTCTTCTTCTTGATTCAGATGTTGGAATGTTTAAAGTTGGCCCAGAGGTTCTTAAGCCTCTCCTCGTTTTTCTGAATTCTTGTTTCTTCATTCTGTTCTTGTTGAATGTTTATTTCTTATTCTGTTCCAAACCATTGATTTGAGTCCTGGTTTCCTTCCCTTAACTGTTGGTTCCCTGTATATGGTATTTTTTTTTAATTTCACTTTGCATAGCCTTCACTTCTTCTTACATTTTGCATCTATACTCAAACATTTCTGTGAGCATCTTGATTACCAGAGTTTAGAACTCTGCATCTGATAAGTTGGCTCTTTCTTCATCGCTTAGTTCTATTTTTGGAGCTTTGATCTGTTCTTTCATTTGGGCCATATTTCTTTGTCTCGGCGCACCAGTCCAAATGAATGTTTCTTCAACTCCTTGGTTGTTGGACTCCTATATAATTCAATTGTCTGGCAGTTCTGGTATTTTTTGTTTTGAAATTTGTTGTTGTCCTTCTTTTGGTTGTGTGAGGAGGCAAAGTGTATCTACCTGTGCTTCTATCTTGGTGGGAAGTCAGGTATGTTATTTTGAAACAGGCAAACGTATTGAAAGAGTCTTCAAATAAATTTGCTGAAGCCAAACTCAGCCTCTCACAACAATGCCAGTGAGTACACATAGGTTCCTAGAAAACTAACCTAGCTGGGGCAACCTGTACTACAAAGGGTCTGCCCTCCAGAAGATAATTCGGGGTTTTTTGGGTCCCACCTCATGTCTGTGAACTCAGTTATAAATACTGCTGCCAAGACAAGACAATACAACTGCAACCCACTGGGGTTTTAGTTAACATACCACTCATGGAAGAGATTACCAATTCTGGGTTATCTTCTGAAACCTTGTATCAGTTGCATCTTCTGGCGATAGCTTTCTGTAAGATCAAGAAAGGATGGCATTGAGACTTTGACAGAGTATGCCAGTTTCTAAGATGAGTGTCCAAGAGATGATAGAACACTTTTAAAAGAAATATTGCATCATTACATCTTTAAATGCCCCCCCCCCAGAAGATAACTGTGGGTTTTTTTGAGTCCCTCCTCATACATATGGCTTGCATGGGTCTCTGCTCCACTTGAGGTCATCTGGGACAGTGCCAAGGCTGAATGCTTGGTATCAGAAGACTCTCTCAAACACAAGTTTGGCATTTGGTGCTGGCTGTCAGCTAAGACTTCAGGTAAAGCTGTCAGCTCCAACATCTCCATAGGCCTTCTCCATGTGGCCTGAGCTTCCTCAAAACATGGCAGCTGGCTGCCAAGTCATGTCCTTGGTGGTGATGCGGCATCACTTTCAATGCATTGTATTTATAGAAGCAGGAACAGAGGGTTGCTCAGTTTCAAGAGGGAAGGGAAATAGACTCCAACTTCAGGTGTGGGTTGTGGCAAGTTTCTGGAAGAGCAGACGGGACGCAAAATACTGCTCTAGCCTCTTTTGGAAAATGAAATCTGCCATAGTCAAAATATCACTTCCTATGACTTCATTCTTACCTCATTATACTTTGTATTAGTCATTTTCACACTTGTCTAATCTCAGTACTACACCATTAACTTCTAGTTGGCAGAGGGGTTCTTATTTAACTTTTGTATCACCTACAGTAACCTGCTAATAGTTGACTTAACTATAGTTTTGACACTAATTTCATTAATATAATATCCTTTCAATAAGATGCACTGAACTAAAAATCTAATTGACAGAAGAAAAAGAGTAGCCTGCACCCCTCTTTACTGTCTATTTCTGAGACAGCTCCATGTTTCAAGTGAGAGCCTTTGACACTCTAGATAACTTTTTATTAATTACCCTTCCAGTCTTTCTACTACATGCTACTCATGACTTTTCCTTGTATAACCACATATGCCACCTAATTTACATTCATTAGGAATAGCACCCTTCCTTGACCTTCTACACTGCTTTAGTCCATCCAACAAAAACATTTCTCTCTCTACAAGTAGAATGCCTTGTCTTCTCAAATAAATTGTTAGTACATTGAGGACAGAAGGTAACCCATTTTATCTTTTACTCCCATGTATTTCTAACATCCAGAACAATGTCATATATGCAGTAAGGAATCCAATAAACTGTTGAGGGAATACTATTTATTCTTATAGAGTCATTTCTTATTTTTATTCAATTATGGCTGGTACTTCATAGAAGTCAGAGACAATACAGTGAAACAACACTGAAGTTATATACTAAAAGTTTTTAAAAATAACTGATTTTGCAATTGGCAGTGGGGGGAATAATAGCCTGCTTTATTTAGATTGTACTTTTTCAGATTAAAATACAAGTGTGATAATGAACTATTACTTCCATAGAGTAATTTAGGAGTTGTTTGCATAAAAGTGTTATAAATATTGAGGATTTAAACATTTTATCCAAATTTCTCAAAAATATAATAGTTTTAGCCTGAATTCTATGAGAAGCTGAAGATGAAAACCAAATATCCTAATACATCCAATAAAATGTAGGTAAAGCTTTTAGAACATCAGGACCCAAATGTCTTCACCTTTAAATCTGACTTCCTGTGTAACTTGTAATTTTTTTAAACTGTATTTCCTCAATTTTGTGAAAGAGATACTGTTTTTATTGTCAGTCAAGGAATTTTTTAAAAGAATAAAACTTTAGCCGTGGCTGGGTGGCTTAGTTGGTTGGAGTGCTGTCCCAAATACCAAAACACTGTGGGTTCGATTCCCAGTCAGGGCACATTGCTAGGTTTCAGGTTTGATTCTGAGTCAGGGAGCGTACAGGAGGCAGTTGATCAATGTTTCTCTTTCTCTCTCTCACTCACCTCCCCCTTTCCATCTCTCTAAAATCAATTAAAAAACATATCCTCAGGTAAGGATAAAAAGAAAGTATTATAGTCAGCCTAAAAAAAGGCTATCCTTTAGAATATAGGAAGCTTCCTTATAGTATATGTATTTGAAAACAGGAAAATTGAGCCAAATCATTCTTATAAGGAATAAAATTTTATTTTTACAAAGAATAACATATCATTTTAAACAAAATTAAAAAATTTTCATGGTTCTTAACATTTATATAAACTGAATACCCAATTTGAGCTCTATTCATCATTGAATATGAAATTTAGCACCGATAGATATAAATGGGTTATGAATATGTTATCAATTTTTTTAAGGAATAAAGTAAAATATTGACCTTATTATATTTTCAATCCCATATTTTATCACAGGAATATTTGATTTGGAATTTTTCAAATGGTCTCTTCCTACAAAGGAATTCAAAGTGCTGACCCATGTTGCCGTAGTGACTGAAAATACAAAGGCTAAGGTACACAGCTCACAGCTCACGTTGAAGGTGTAACAGGAAACCATAAATAGACTTGTGAGGTATAAAGTTAGAAATTTGGAGAGAGCTACACTAAACTGAAAAAAAAATCTAGTTTTCCCTCTTATTTTGAGCTTACACTTTAAAAATTTTTTAACTCAAACCAAAAGATCTGAAATAAAACAACATTGTACTTTTATTTTTTCCTACTTTGATATACAGCATTGATGATCATTCTCATTAAATACACCTTTGTAATTTTAGTGATTCACATGATTGGCACCAAGTTAAATGATTTGTAGGTCTTGGCACAGAAAGGAAGCATTAAGGTGTATAGGAATAAAAGGGATATGAATACTACAGAAATATTAAATCAATGCACTATTGCACACACTTATGATGCGAATCCCAAATCTACTGCTGCGACCAGAACAACTTATACATTGATTCTGAAAGACATTACCAGCTGCCAGTAAAAGTAAAGAAGGCATTCCAGTGACCCAGCACTTCCCCCGTCGTTTCTGAGAAAAACAGTGCCACAGCACAATGGTCAATGGTTGAGCCTCTGGCAGCACCAAGCCATGTAAAGCTGCACAGTTTGCTGCTGTTTTCCAGTACCATTTACTTTCAGAATAAGGGAGTGGGTTGGTGATGCCTGGAAATCCCCAAGTACCTGGCATTGGGAAGTTCCCACTGTCAAAGTTAGAGTGCTCCTTAAACACCACAAATAAACATCACACTGCAGCAGGGATTTTTAGAAACAAGACTGATTAACCAGGGGCTAAAATCCCCATATCATACACCCAAAGTCAATTAAAAATATGAAAATATTACCACAAGAACAATTTTGGAAAGAAAAATAATGTGGCAAAACAGACCACAAATCAATTTCACTGTAGCCAAAACTCCTTAATAATACTGTGCTAAAAGATCACACTCAGATTTAAGGATAATTAGTAAAACAACAATCTTGAAAAATACAAATCAGGAATAATATAGTTTTGCTGCAGTGTTTGGTGAAATATTTTTCATAGTGGCTGGAAAACAGCACCAAAAATGACATAAATGAAAATATTGGACTTTGAATAAAGAAGGGGAATATTAATGAAAGTGACATACATCAAACAAATCTAGAGGTAATATTGAGGTAATCTATATGTAGCTATAAAGTCAAGCTAAAGAACTTCCCTGGGCATATACAGTTAATGAGAAAGAGCGAAGATTGAAAAATCTGGACTACAGCCTAGCTCTGTAACTCACTCAGATCTAACCAAATTATAACATGATTGGACATTTAAGGACAAAAGTTACTTGTCGGATTTATGTACTGATTCCCTTGGCTATTCCACATATTCCAGATTAAATGGTCCTCAGCAGTCCCAAAATCTTAGAAGAAGACAGTTTTTTCATGTTACCTAATGGAAAAAGGAAAAAGGAAAGCAGGCCTTTCTTTGTATGGCAGTGTTGTTAACAGGAAGTTCTATTTCCTCAGAGCACATCATCAAACAAATGTCTTGGTGAGGACATCTTCATGCTGCTGCAGGTGAATAGTGCCAATCCCTACAGCAGGCACTGGCAAAGGGGGTCGGCTCACAAGGCGGAGCTGTCATTGGGGCAGAAAAGAAATAAAATGACATTGTGACCCTACCAGAGCTCTGCTTGATTCCTCTAAGGAGATGCACATATTTTTCTTAGTTTCTTTAACCACATCACCTTTTTGGAAAAATAATGATTTACATAGAATAGATTGTCACAACTAAAAACCAACTAAACTCCAGGCATAATAAGGTAATAAAAATTCTCAAAATTGTTCAATTCTTCAGTAACTATTAGTTGGTTTGAGCTGTAGAGTTTCCTAGATTAGAGTCATTTATATGTGAAAATGATTTGGGCCTAGCCAGCTAGTACCAAATGAGTGAACAGAGTCCTAGTCAAAGCAGAATAGAAAGATAAAACAGAGGCATAATTGCTTTTCTTACTGCTTTTCCCTTCCTACAGCATAATCCACAAGAATTTGGCCTTCCGGGGTTCCCAACTGCGTGGGTGGGCCTGGAAGAAACATCATTGGGTGTTTCTACTCCCATACTGTAAAACAAGCCTGCTCGTCACTCAGCTCCCCAATGACTTGGATGTTGACCTTTAAGGACAAGCATGCTGGGAAAGTAGCCCACAAGTAAGGGCTTTTACTTTTCTAAGTATAGTCACTTTTTCTTTTATATGATACTGGTATGTACACACAGCTTGATAAACACTCAGCATTTTATTTTAAAAGAATAACCTAAAACTAGACTTTATATTTTAGTTTATCCTTAAAAGAACTGGATTGCTAATAGGGAACAAAACCATTTGTTGGCATTCTATGAAAAACAAGATATCAAAATATTATAAGAGGGGCAGAGATAGTACCTTGCAAGCCAGTTGCTTTTCAAACCTTGGAGAAACAAAACACCATGGGCCCATGTTCTGAGGTTCCTCCTGACTCCAAATAAAATCTATAAAAGAAGAAAATTCATCTCAGTACCCCAAGTGAACATATACAACATAAACACACACACTATGTACACGTTTTTCCAATATGGCATATTTTTGCTTGTCTTTTTTTTTTTTTTTTTTTACAAATGCATAGTAATATATCCATCACAATCACGATACAGAACACTTCTCTTAATCCAAAAAATTCCCTCACCTTGTCCCTTTGTACAATACTAAACTTCTCCTTTCACCACCAACCTCTGGCAATGACTGATCTTTCTCCTATCCCAACAGCTTTGCCTTTTCCAGAATGTCAGATAAATAGAATCATACAGTATTAGCCTTTTGGGTCTGGCTTCCTTAAATTAGCAAAGTCCATTTGTGATTTTGCCAATAGCAATAATCCACTCTCTTTTATTGTTGAGTACTATGACTCTGAGTATGGATATACCATAAGCTGTTTTATTATTTTTTAATTTATTGATTTTTAGAGAGATAGGAAGGGACAGAGAGAAACATTGATGTGTTATTCCACTTATTTATGCATTCATTGGTTGATTCTTTTTTTTAAATTTTATTTTAATTGTTGTTCAAGTACAGTTTTCTGTCTTTTACTCCCATATCCCAGCCCCTCCACCCATCCCTCCCCACCCCCCTCCCATTTCAACCCCCTCTACTTTTTGTACATGCGTTCTTTATATTTGTTCCTGTAAAACCTTCCCCTTTTCCCCTGAAATTCCCCTGAAATTCCCTCCCCTCTCCCCTCTGGTCACTGTCAGCCTGTTCTCTATTTCAGTGTCTTTGGTTATATTTTGCTTGTTTGTTTGCTTTGTTGTTTAGGTTCCTGTTAAAAGTGAGATCATATGGTATGTGTCTTTCACCGCCTGGCTTGTTTTGCTTAGCATAATGCTTTCCAGTTCCATCCATGCTGTTGCAAAGGGTAAGAGCTCCTTCTTTCTTTTTGCTGCAGAGAATTCCATTGTGCGTTGGTTGATTCTTGTATGTGCTCTGACCAGGGATCAAACCCACAACCTTGGCATATGGGAACAACATTCTAACTAACTGAGCTACCTGGCCAGGGTCTATAACACAGATTGTTTATTCATTCACAGGTGGAAGGACATTTTGATGTTTCCAGCTTGAGGCAATTATGAATAAAACTGTTATAAACATTCACATGCAGATCTTTCTGGAGAGATGTTTTCCATTCTCTTGGGTAAACACCTAGGAGGGGGACCGATGGGTGGTATGGTAACTCTATAATAGACAAACTATGTCCAGAGCAGCGGTACCAGTTTGCATTCACACCAACAGTGAATGAGGGTTCTAGTTGCTTTGCATCCTCACCATCACTTGGTAGTCAATTTGTTGTTTTGTTTTCATTTTAGTTATTTGAATAGATATGCAGCCATATCTCACTTTTGATTAATTTGCATTTCCATGATCACTTAATTATGTTAGGCATCTTTTCATATATTTAGTTATTTGCCATTTGGTTCTCTGGTAAAGTGCCTGTTCAATTCTTTAAAACATTCGATTATATATTTTCTTCTTTTTTTTAAGATTTTATTTATTTATTTTTAGAGAGTGGGGAAGGGAGGGAAAAAGGAAGTGAAATATCAACGTGTGGTTGCCTCTCATGTGCCCCCTACTGGGGACCTGGCCCAAAACACAGGCATGTGCCCTGACTAGAAATCAAAGCTGCGACTCTTTGGTTTGCCTCTGGTGTTCAATCCACTGAGCCATACCAGCAGGGGTGGATTATATATTTTCTTACTGTTGAGTTTTAAGAGCTCTTTGAACACTCTGGATAGTCCTTTGTCAGATATCCATCTGCAAATATTTTCTCCCACTTTGTGGCTCGTCTTATTTTCTTCACAGTGCCCTTCACAATGCAACAGTTTTTCATTTTGATAAAGTCTAATTTTTCTTTTATGGAGCATGCTTTTGGTATTATATCTAAGAACTTTTTGTTTAACCCAAGGTCACAAAGATTTTATTCCATTTTCTTTCTAGAAGTTTCATAGTTTTACATTTTACATTTAGGTCTATGATCAATTTTCATTTAATTTCTGCATAAGGTGCACAAAGACATCCAATTATTCTAGCTCCATTTGTTGAAAGGCTTGTCTTTACAATTATAGTTGATCTATCGTCAATGACAGTGATTCCCTCCAAACTCTCAAGAAATTAGATGTCTTATATGAGACAAGGAGACTGAAATACCAAAAATGACATGAAGACACTGGCTCTAGAACTATTATTTTCATATCTCCAGATTTCATGAGATCCAATTTTCTAATACCTCTCACTGACCCTATAACCTCTTTTTCACTTGAGATAGTTCCAATAGCTTTTGGATATCTAAAAGTCAAAGAAGCCTTTACCTTTCACATGTTTGTATTTGCTCATCTCCTGTTGTAATGAGTCCAGTGGGAAAGGGCAGAGTTCCTCTATTCGGATAATGGCAAACTCCCACTTCTTGGCTTCCATAGATTCTCTTTGCTTCAGCAGGGCATAGAAGTGTTTGCCAGAGCAAAACACTAGACTCTTAACACTATTGGGCAGAAAAGGGACAGAAGGGTGGGGGAGAAATACCTTAAAGTAAGAACTGTATCAGAAGAAAGGGGAAACCTGTAGATATAAATGCTTCACTAATGAAGCTGTAGGGCTCTGCAGTTGGGTTCAGTCACATGCCATGCCCTGGCAAGCCTTCTTTAGCAACATATGCCTCCCCAGTTCACTCTTCCATGCATATTAGAATTCCTACCCCACTCACTGAAAGGACTTATATTACGAGGAAGGAGATAGGGATCACTTTGGGTTTCTTAACATGAGCTAGAGTTCCCACCAATTAAAATTCAGCTGCCAAGTATGATAACAAAAGTATGCATCAAATTACTTTTTTGGATCCACAGATGAATCGCCAATGACTGGTCTGAATGCTGTTCCTGGTGCCATTTCTTGAAGAGTTGACACAGCTGCCTAAGGAGGAAGGGAAAAGCCACAAATCTATTAAACAGTGGAAAGGAGCTGAAGATGCTTTTATTTATAAGAGATCTTCAACAAGAAACAGTATCAAAACTCTTGCCTAAGACCATAAGTAAAAATATGTAGTAATAAACACAATAGTCTTCCAAAAAAAATTCTGTTCCAAATACTTAAGAATAAATTATTTTCCTGAAGTTAGATAAGATTGCCTTTAGTCTGGTGCCATGATAAAATTTCACGAATCAAAATTTCAATGTAATCATACAACTTCATTATTAATAAAAAGTATGCTCTAATTTTTTGGAATTAGAGACAACATTTTATAGAATTTGTACTATGTACCAAAAACAGCTAAGGTAGGGCAACTATTTAAGTTTTTTATTATAATTTGTAAGTGAAACCTATTTGTTAGAACAAAGTTAGTGAATATTTCTGCAAGGAAAATAAATTGTATTAATCAGCTCAATCTAAATAAATGCTTGTTGCAAAGAACTTAAGAGGATAAAACTGATGAAGTCAGGTTAGGGATTTGATCCCTTTTGCTATCATTTAGTTAGTTTCCCTGCAGTCAGGTCCCAACTGGATATTTGGCTTTTTTTTTCAGTCCTCACCCGAGGGCATTTTGTCCCTGCTTTTAGAGACAAAGGAAGGAAGAAAGGAAGGGAGACAGAGAAACATCGATGTGAGAGAGAAGCATTGATTAGCTGCCTCCCCTACGTGCCTGGACTGGGGATCTAATCCGCAGCCTGGGTATGTGCCCTGACTGGGAATCAGACCCACGCAACGACCTTCCAGTTTCAGCATGATGCTCCAGCCAAGCCCCATCGGCCAGGGAGGTACGTGGCACTTTGACCAAGACCATTGTGGGAAGCCACCCTGATGCTAGGATATTGTGATATGACCTGAAAAATTAATATTAACTATTCAGCTATTCTTATGACTAATTAACGTAATCTTTCTCCATTCAGAACCAGATCCGTTTGTCAGTCCTCGCTTCCTGTGACAGGAAACAAAGGGACCTGGGATTTGGAACGAGGTGGGAAGTTGGAATGGGATTTAGGTACCTCCTGACACACAGACTCATATAGCCTGAGTCGTGTTTGTCATATGGCAAGTCACACCCGAGCAGGCCATCAAAAGAAAGGGTTGACTTATATTTTGATAGATCTTTTGTATCAATAATCAAATTTTCAGGAGGAAATCAGAATAGAATAATGGTCATACTTATTTTCAATTAATAAAAGGACTTATGCCCTGGCTGGTGTGGCTCAGTGAACTGAGAGAGTCTGGCTTGCGAACCAAAAGGTTGCTGATTTGATTTGTAGTCAGAGCACATGCCTGGGTTGTGGGCCAGGTCCCCAGTTAGGGGCGTGTAAGAGGTAACTGATCAATGTTTCTCTCCCTCCATTTCTCCTGTCCTTCCCTTCTCTCTAAAAATAAATAAATAAAATCTAAAAAATAAAAAGAAAAGAAATGTTTAATGGAGATATTTGACTACTTAGTAAGAGTAATTTTTCACTTGAAAATATATAGGATACCTATTGATATTTTTTAAGGCTCCCAAATAAGGCTTCTTTTATTTGATAAGTTATATATTATATTTGAAGCAAGGAGTGAAATATTAGGGCCAGAATATGAACTTTTATCTTGGTTTCAAACAGCAAAAAAGATTCTCAATAAAATTTCTAATAGTTCAATTAAGACTTGGTAATACACATACATTATATTGACATATTTACTATCATCACATTTGCTATTGACCCCCAAAGTCAGAACTATGGTGAGACAGACGAGGTACTTGGAGCACAAAATTTAAGGAGGTGTTCACTCCAGGGTCACACAGGTACTGACCATAAGAGTGTCTCCTCACTCCCCTCCAAGTGCTAGGCACTGCTTAAAAATACAAATACTTGCAACTTTCTTTTTCTTTTTTTAAGATTTTATTTATTTACTTTTAGAGAAAAGGGAAGGAAGGGATAAAGAGAGAGATACATTGATCGGTTGCCTATTGCATGCCCCCAGCCAAGGACCTGGCCTGCAACCCAGGCATGTGCCCTGACTAGGAGGAACCAAACCAGCAATCTTTCAGTTTGCAGGCTGACGTCTAATCCACTGAGCCACACCGGTCAGAGCAAATCACTTGAAACTTTCTTCAAAATCCTTCAGTTTCAAATCTACACTCTCAAATCTTTGTGCAAACCAAAAGATAGTCCTGAACAGCCATATTTCACTTCAGCAGTAGCATCCAAATAAATACAAAGCTTTTGCATATTCATCCTAATTACTGTATTTTTTGGACCATAAAAGACACCTAGGTTTTAGAGGAGGAAAATAGGAAAAAAATTTTTGAAGCAAAAAATGTGGTAAAATACTTAATAACATAATATTTCACCAATGTAAATGTAAACAGAACTCAACAGCAGCATTAACAACAATTATTCCTCCCAAATTGGGGGTGGTGCATCTTATGGTCCAAAAATATGGTAAGATTCTCATATGAAATGAAAAAAAGTATAGCAGATGAGATAAATATATGCTTACTACTATTTATTACCTTGAACTCAGCCAATTGAAAACTAACATATTTGTGATTAAAAATCATATTGTACATTTAACACTTAGTTCAGGTAAACCAAGAGAAAATGTATATTTTTAAAAATGTATAATTTTAAAGCAGTGTACAATAAGGTATATTGTTATGATGCTGTGCTTATTAAAATAGGAATCTACTTATGATAAACCATTTAACAGAAAAAATCTAAACAAAAGTCAATGAATAACACCAGAGTATTTTGTTTTCATCAAAATACTCTAAATTCCTAACTTGCTACTATCAACACGGTAGTGTTTAGACTACTTGGACTTTTAAACTTTTTCTATAAAATTGTTTTCTCTCGGACCAGGATACCAGTGTGATTAAATCCGCTATACTGTCTTTCATTACATGATCTGAAAGCTACCTATATTTCCAGTTGTTCTTGGAAGGTGAGAGAGAGAAAAAGAGAGCAGTAAAGCCAACTAAAACTAATAAAGATTTTTCTGTAATTTAAAATTATAATTAATTGACAAAACAGAAAAAAATGCAATAAAAAATGACAAGAGGAGAAAGGCTTCTAACCAGCTTTTTCCACTTACAGGGAACCTGAGTAACATCTTCGGAGAAGCAACAATGAGGGGTTTCCTGAAGTTCCGGACCATTTGTCTCCTGAGCAAGTGGAAGTACTGAGCAGGAGTCGTGGGGTGCACCACAAACATGTTCACAGTGTCCCCATCCACCCCCTCCTCTACGCTGTCACACATCTGGGAGAGACAGGAAAGAAAGGAGAATGTTCAGATCACCTATGCAATCATAATGACATCTGCTCTCCAAAGGGACCGCAGGGCTCTCAATGACCAGAGAAGTTTCCCTCCATTATAGAAGACACCAGGAGGTAAATTTATAAATTCTATGAAGAATTAACCAGAGGATGGGTCTGAGGGCTCCCCCATCTGCCTAAGTCTGCATGTTTTAACACAGTTGTTCCCAAACACAGCTGATTTCAAGAAGCATCTGGAGGGGACCTCCTAAAAAAATACAGATTCTGATTATGTGGGGTTAAGATTGTGAGATTGTAGAAGGATACACTGTCAGAATCTCACTCTCTTAATGAAATAAACACAATTATAGTTTGGATTGTTTGTTTTATAGATAAAACAAAATCAAAAGCAGCTAACAAGGTTAAAAAGTTGAAGGCAAGGAATTAAATCTTAGAAGATCCTGGTGGTACAGAAAGCTGAGGCATGGCTCCTAACCCCGCTCCAGAAGCAACAGAAAGAAAAGCAAGTGATTTGACTAAATCCTGACAATTCTTGCTAGTCCCCTCCAATTTGGAGAGAGGGTGTATGGAGGCAACCCCGGGGAAAAACAAAGGCAAAATCTAGAGCAGGAAACCCTACAGAACTCAGTGGAGGCAATGGGGTTGCCAGGCTTGCCGCTTCTGAAGCATTAAATCTGCTTCATTCAAATAGTACAATGTCTGACAATTTAAGGCGCACACTAAGTATCTGCAGGAGGTGGTTCTAGTTCAAAGCACCTCAGAAGGAGGAAAACATTCCTGGGAACCCAAAAAGTATTGGCCATACCTGCAAGAAACGCTCTATGCGACAAGAGGAGTGGTCGGGTCCAGCCCCGTCATACCCGTGGGGTAGGAGAATCACAATGCCGCTCTGGAGGAGCCACTTGGCTTCCCCTGGAAAAGCAGAGGGAGGGACTGAGACCTCTATGAAGCAGTAACAAAAGGGGTCTGATCTGACTTGGGTAGTGAACAAATGTTAGTTTCCTGCCAGACTCCCTAAACCCGTTTCCCTTACATGTACTGTCTAGCATAGTTTACACCATACTTGGGAGAAGATACAGCCATCCTATTAACTGAAACCCTAGAAAGACACATGTCCTGGGCTTAAGGAAGTAGAAGACAAACTCAGTGGTGAATGTCTGGCTCCCAGGGCAGCATGGCCATGCTGACTCTACTTCCAGCACAACTCTCACTGAGACTGGGCAGCTCCTGCTTTTCCTCAAGCACCCCTGACAACACAGGCCACTGTCCTCAAGCTGAGGACACAGGCATTCTGGAAGAGTCTCTGGACATGTCCAAGTCCAGTTTCCTCAAGACACGTTTCTTTTTCATTGCTTTTATTTTGGATTATATTTATTGGAGTGACATTGATTGGCATGTTTCTTACAACTACATAGTTGCAGAGAAACACAACCAAGGGAAAGATCCATAGTGCATACTCAAAATCCAAAGGTGGTTACCCACCAAAATGGGGTGAGAGTCTGGGGGAAACTTACACTTGTACTTTATATATTTTGATTTTTTACAGTAAGCAGCTACTGCTTTTATAAATGATTATAAAAATAATAAAGATGTACAACTTCCAATATTCAAATACTGAGTGACCCTAAATTGAAGGAAGCAGATTTTCAAGGCTGACATTTGCTCTGACCACAAATCCTCTCTGTGTCACCATCGCCAGCTTGTGATTCATGTCATAGCTACTCAATAAACCCAAGAGTGGACCCAAAAGTCAAACTACTTAACTGGTAGGTACAGTCCTGCTCTCTTCAGCCAAATGCATTCCCCTGCAGATGGGAAGGTGCTCCCAGCACAGGCGCTCCCTACACAGTACCCAGCTCTCCGGCAGCTTATTTAATTCCAACAGCTGCCATAACCTATTGGTTGACAAGGCAACCCCTTAACTCTCCCTAGGGTCCGTGGTACAAGGAGTCTCATAAGCAGCTACAGCCCCTTTTCATTCATTTGTCCCTGTGAGGCTGGTGCCACGTATCTACTGCAACCCATATGACAAAACCTACCTCCAGAGATGAATGTGTCAAAGATGATCTGGGCACCATTGAAGAAATCGCCAAACTGAGCCTCCCAAAGGGTCAGTAAATTAGGGCTCTCAATGCTCATCCCATATTCAAATCCCAGGACAGCCTCTTCTGACAGCGGGCTGTTGCTGACCTGGTGCAAAGGAAGAGAATGGAGACACTGTCATGCCTGGGAAGTAGTGACTGAGTCAGTAAAGGTCAAAGCCTCACATTTATACAAACCTCTCAAGAGGGAGGAGGGGCAGCGAGAGCAGCTTTATTTTCAGTCATCTCCACGTGGCTTTGGGAAAAAGCCCTCTATGATTGATGCACATGGGAAAGTTGGGACAAAAAGAGGAAGACGTGAAAGGTTGAAACACAGGTATTGAAGATTTTCTTCAGGGATAAGCAAAATTAACTTCACAGATGACCTGCCTTTGGCCTTTGGAGCTGAGAGTAAAACTGTGTCATACAAACTTTTTTTGAAAAAAAAAAAAAAGTCACAAAACAAAGGGGAAAATATACCAAAAAAAGGCTTACCTTAGGTTAGAATCCATAATATCCTATTTGCACAGCAGATTAACAGACCATCATGATATGTTAAGATAAAAAAAGCAGACTATAGCCCTGGCTGGTGTAGCTCAGTGGATTAAGTGCGAGCCTGTGAACCAAAGGATCATGGTTCGATTCCCAGTCAGGGCACATGCCTGGGTTGCAGGACAGTTCCCAGCAGGGGGTGCATAAGAGGCAACCACACATTGATATTTCTCTCCCTCTCTCCTTCCCTGCCCCTCTAAAGATAAAATAAATAAAATCTAAAAAAAAATTTTTTAAAGCAGAATATAAAGTTACATCTCTGAGGAGGCTAAGGAGACATGACAATCATATGCAACATGATTCTGAATGGGTTTGGGGACCAGATGGCAGTCACTTCACAGTCTTAATTTCTTGATGTGGCTGGTGATATTGTGGTGTAGGAGAATGTCCTCCTTTGTAGGGAATACACATCTAGTGCCTCAAGTGTTGGCAACTGGAAGTTTCCAACTTGATGTCTCAAGTGTTTCAGAATGAGAAAAAATTCCTGGTGTATTATACATCCAAATTTTTTGTAATTGTGTGCTTCTTTCAAAAATTTCTTTAAAATATTTTTATAAGTTATATATCTATAAAATATTATCTGGTAATAAAAAGAATAAAATATTGATACATGCTACATGGATGGACCTTGAAAACATGATGCTAAGTGAAAGAAGTCAGTCACAAAAGGCCACATGATGTATGATTCTACTCGCATGAAAAGTCCACAATAGGCAAATCCATAGAGACAGAAAGTAGATTAATGGTTGCCAGGGGCTGGGCGGAGGAAGGAATGGGGAGTGCCTGCTAAGGTATGGGGTTTCTTTTGGGGGGGCGGCGATAGAAATGTTCTGAAATTAAATGGTGCTGATGGTTACACAACTCTGTGAATATATTAAAGACCACTTAATTACACACATTGAAAGGTTAATACTTTTTTTAATGTTTATTCTATTAGAGTTGTCCCAATTTTTTTCCCTTTTTGTCCCCCTCCACCCAACCTACCCCTCTCTCCCACAGTCAACCCCCTCCCTGATGTCCATGTCCATGAGTCATTCATACACATTGACTAATCCCTCCCCCTTCCTTCCTCCATTCCCCCCTCTCTCCTCCCCTCCTACAGCTATCTGTGCTGCGTTTCCACCTCTCTGATTCCACTGTTTCTTGTTAGTTTATTTTGTTCATTTGATTCCAGTTATAAGTGAGGTCATATAGTATTTGTCTCTTTCCAACTGGCTTGTTTCACTTTGTGTAATATTCTCCATTTCCATCCATGCTGTTGTGAAAGGTAGGAGCTCATTCTTTCTTTCTGCTGCATAGAATTCCACTGTGTAAATGTGCTATTGTTTTTTTTACTCATTCATTTACTGATGGACACTTAGGCTGTTTCCAGCACTTGGCTATTGTAAATAATGCTGCCATGAACATAGGGGTGCTTAAGTTCTTTGAATTAGTGTTTCAGGATTCTTAGG
This sequence comes from Anoura caudifer, assembly GCA_004027475.1. Taxonomy (NCBI): domain Eukaryota; kingdom Metazoa; phylum Chordata; class Mammalia; order Chiroptera; family Phyllostomidae; genus Anoura; species Anoura caudifer. Next base: position 278,724 of record PVKU01000904.1, on the reverse strand, counting down.
GTATGACCCAGTGGAATCACTGGGTCATAAGGCAGTTACATTTTTAGTTTTTTGAGGAAATTCCATACTGTTTCCCACAATGGCTGCACCAGTCTGCATTCCCACTAAGAGTGCCCTAGAGTTCCCTTTTCTCCACATCCTCTCCAGCACTTGTTGTTTGTTGATTTATTGATGAAGACCATTCTGACGGGTGTGAGGTGATATCTCATTGTGGTTTTAATTTGCATCTCTTTGATGGCTAGTGATGTTGATCATCTTTATATACGTCTATGGGCCCTCTGTGTGTCCTCCTTGGAGAAGTGTCTATTCAGGTCCTCTGACCATTTTTTAAATGGGTTGCTTGTCTTCCTGGTATTGAGTCATACGAATTCTTTACATATTTTGGAGAGCAAAGCCTTTTCTGATGAATCATTGGAAAATATGTTCTCTAATACAGTTGGTTCCCTTTTCATTTTGCTGATGTTTTCTTTAGCCATGCAGAAGCTTTTTAGTTTGATGTAGTCCCATTTTTAAAATTTTTTCCTTTATTTCCCTTGCCCTAAGAGATAATATCAGCAAAAATATTGCTATGTAGGATGTCTGAAATTTTACTGCCTATGTTTTCCTCCAGGGCTTTCATGGTGTCACGACATATATTTATGTCTGAAAGGCTGAATTCTGTATCTCAATACAGTTTTTATTTAAAAAAAAACAAAAAAATTACATCTCTGCAAGGATTACAACTATAAAATTTTGTGATTTATATGGATAAATATTCAATGATAAAAGGAAAATGCAAAGAGATGATTTATTATCATGGTGGGATTATGCAAAATTTATCATTTCTGATTTCTATTTTGATTTTGGTTATAACCTATATAATACATTAATTTTTAGAAAGACTGCTGAATTTCTCAGATTCATAGGTATGTTGTAAATGGGGTTTGTAGTGGCCATTTTTCTTGTATTTCCACTGTCCTTACCTCATTCTTCATCTTTCTTCCTATCCAAGGCTGACATGCCCATTCACATTCTAAATCCATTGGTCTTTGGCTTCTTCTCTCAGCTTCATCACCTAACCCCTCTTTTCTGAACCTTTCCTCACTGGCTTTCTCCTCTTAGCAGATAGACACTCAAAAGCTTTAAACCAAAACAAGACATATTCTCAATCAGTGCTCTCCAGCTATTACTTCCCTTTCCAGTCAAGCTTCTAGAAAGAATTATCTAATTCCCTTGCCTCCTCCTCAACTCTTGTTTACCCTTCAACTGGTACACTCTAGCTTCTGCTTTCACCACTCCACTAAAATAGCTCTACACAGAATTGGGATAGCCACATTGACACAGAAAAAAATAGCTTTACATGAGGTCAACCCTTGGCCCTCTAGTTGCCAAGTCCAATGACCATGTTATTCTTCCTCTTGTATGACTCCTCCTTACTTGAGTTCAATGACATGGTGACTCTAGTTCTCTTCATGCCTTCCTGGATGCTCTTTATGGAAATACTTTTCCTACAACAGTTACTTAGCTGTTGTTGTCCCCAAGACTCTATCCTTCGGCACTTTTCTCACTCTGCTTTCTCTCAGGGAGATTCTCCCACCCCTGTGGCTTTAACAGTCACACCCTGATTATTTCCAAATCTAGACTGCAAGACGAGATCCCTTCCTTAGCTCCAGATATACTTATTTAAGTGCTTGATAGAAACCTCTATGCCATTCAGCCCCTCTAAATCAAATGTCCAAAACAGAATCCATTCTCTTTCCCCACCAAACCTGTTCCCTTTTCTTCACTCCCTGGTTGGGTAAAGGCTGTCATCATATACCAGCTGTCTGAGTCATGAAGCTAGAATAAAACTGAGACTAGTCTCTCTTATTTATTCCCTACATCTACAGTAAGTCCTTTAGCTCTGATTTTCTGAATAGTTCTCACATCTGACCCCATCTTCCATCTGCACTGTTATTGCCCTAATTCCAGTCCCTGTGATTTCCTGCCCAGATGATTGAGAAGCCTCTTTAGAAATTGTCCTAAATTCTCATTCTTTTTCAACCTAGGCTTCCAAAATGTTATCAGGAGTGATCTTTCCATTGATAATATGAAAATCATATAATGTATTCAGAATTCCACCACAGTTTCTCTTTTACATAATACTTGAAGTCTCCCTCAATGTTGGTAGTCCTATCTGGCTTGTCTCCTCATTTTTACTCCTGTATCCACTTTGCAGCTCAATCTCCAGTCATAAGAAGCTATTTGTAGTTTCCCGGGCATAACAGGTCCTCTCACTTCTCAGTTTTTTTGTGTACTATTGTGTCCACATTGAATGTTCTCCCTACATGTGTTAGAATAGGCAACTCCTACTGTCCTTCAAGTATTGGTGAAATTTGGCTTCCTTGCCAAACTTTTCCTGATTTCCTCAAGCAGGATAATCTGTTCCTTCTCCTATGCATCTACTGTACTTTGTACATTGGTATACCTCATTTTTTTAATCTCTTAATGCTTCTGTTTATTCCCAAAAATATTTACGATGGCTTGTAGTTATACATAATATATAACATGACAGTGCAAAGTAAGTGCAAGAAAAAATAGAAATTAAGATTGAGAAACAGAGTTGGGGAAAAGACATAACCTGCCAACCTAGTCACTTTTACCAAGTCCACTGTAGCCTCTACCCCTTCGTAGAAGCCATTATATATATTTTTGAAAAGTACATAGATTCATTGTTTCATTTTCTGATATTATGGAAGTCATTATCGATAAGAGAATGCTGGTTAGCTGCAGGATTCGTTGTGTACACACAATGAAGACAACAAAGATCAAGCAGGTGCTTCTCCCAGGGTCTTCATATAAAGTACATGGTACTAGGTAATAAATGAAATTTTTGACAGCTTCCTTGTAAAAGAGGCAGGATGTTTACTTGAGGTTTTTCAAATACTAATATTTAATGCTAATCAATATTATATATGAAATCACAATTCCAAAAAAGTCATTAGTTGGGGGGGGGAATATTAAACATTTCAGTATCTAAATCAGGGGTATCAAACTCATTTTCACTGGGGACTGCATCAGCCTTGCAGTTGCCTTCAAAGGGCTGAAATAATTTTAAGACCATATAAATGTAACTACTCCTTAACCATTAAGGAGTTGAAATTACATTCGGCCCTTTGAAAGCAACCAGGAGGCTGATGTGGCCCCCCATGAAAATGAGTTTGACACCCCTCATCCAGATCATCAGTCTGACTTGACACAGGGGTCAATTTTAGACTAACTTAAAGAAGAGCTGAGCAGTGTGTCCATTAAATAATCTTCCTGAAATTTTCCTTTTGACAAGTAAATTTTTTAAATAAATATTGATATCAATGACTCAAGATTATACTCTCAAACAAATGGCTAGAGTAGGAAAAAAGAGGATATGCCCCTAATTGAACCTTAAAGGGTAATTTATTTTAATAAACATCACATGCCAGGTGTATGCTGGTTGTCGGAGAGACAGGTAATGAGAAGACCCAATCCCTGCCCTTGACTCTAATGAGTACAGCTCATTGACTGACCATGGAAATATGTGATAATAGAAATAATCATCAAGCTTACTAAACCTTAGGGAATGAAGTAATCTGATGAAATAGGTTTTCTAAAAAAAACAGGAAAGGAATATTGGCTGATTATTCATGTCTTTGGTTTACTTTAATGAATTCAGCAATACGAAGTCTGTAATATCAATTTTTGACTGAGAAAATTAACATTCATTTGACATTGATATGATTGCAGAGAAGTAGCAGAGTAAAATTACTCCAGTCTACTTGCTAATATGTTACTTCCATTCCAAATTCATAGGCCTATATCATCTATCCACTCAGCACCCTTTTACTCAAAAGCATCGAACCTCTAGTTGCTTTAAGAATCCTGTAACTATAATCATCAGCATCTGAATTTTACAAGAGATAAGAGAACATCCTACCTCTAGAAACCCCTTCTGATTAGGGTCCATATGGTTCAGAGGGATGTAGATGTCAGCAGTCTTCTGGCAAACAACCATTGCATGCCTTTGACTAAATGTTCCACGGCCAACATCCTGGCCACTCAGACGAACATTAAAACCTTAAGCAAGCAAGAGGGGAAAAAAATCCAGATTCCCATGAATAACTTAGTAATAATAAGACATGGTGACCCTGAATTGTTATACATCAGCTCATCCTGAGGTTTTCCTTAGCATAATAGGTTATCCTTATAAAAATATACAAGTCCTATATTCAATATCCACAGTGAACGTGAGATTGTATAGGAATGGAGAGTTGTCATTTGACTTACAGTTTTATATATATATATACACACACACGTGTGTATATATATACATATACACACATATGTGTATATGCATATAAAGATTTTATATGTATAAAAAGATTTTTTTTGTTTATTTTTAGAGAGAGGGGAAGAAGAAAGAGAGGAAGAGAAACATCAATGTGTGGTTGAATCTAGTGCACGCCCTACTGGGGAACCTGGCCCTAAACCCAGGCACATGCCCTGACTGGGAATTAAACCAGCAACCCTTTGGTTCGCAGGCCCACACTCAATCCACTAAGCTACACCAGCCAGGGCTGCCTTACAGTTTTTACAGGAAATGTTTTTCTAATACATCCAGCCCTGAGCCCTTTTTTTCCAAGTATAATTGTTCTAGTCTCTGACAAAGGTTGCCAACATGACTTAGATGCTAAGATTAAATAATATTGTCAGGTAAGAAAAGATAACATGTTTTAGAGTCTCTCTAGTCAATGAAAACAATAGGAAGTAGTCGTCACTCTAAATTCTGCAGAGGTTACAGGTAACAAACATCATATTAAAGCATCCCTTACCAGCTGTGCAGCTAAACAGAAACTTCTTACCTTGAGCAAGTAATGAGCCCAAGGCGAGAGCCTCTGCTGTGGCCCAGTCTAACTTGGTTCCATCCATCACCTTCTCCAGTCTAGACTGTAAAATTAAAGGGAAGGAAAAAAAGAAACTTTTAAGAGTCTATATCCTTTTTCATATAGTTCAAAAAATGTAATGCAACAGTGGGAAGTATCAAAAAAAAAATAATGTTAAAACAGAAAGTGTAAAAGAATACATGAAAGTGATAGCAATCATACAACACTTTATCTTTTTTTTGGTATTTTTTCTTCTCATATGACATCTTAAAACAGGCAAAACACGCAGGTGCTTGGGTTAGTTGTTAATTCTGTTGGTGACTGAGAGATGGCAGCAGGGAAGTGTTCATAGGGAACTGTGTTTATAACATTCTATTTCTTCTCCTGGATGGGAAGAACATAGTTTGTTTTAATGGTCTCTATACCTATAATTAAAATCCCAGAATGAAGTTAGTGTTTTAAAAATAGTTCAGAGGGTTAAATTTTTTTACCCAAGTTTAAGAAAGATGGAGGCTTTAACTCCTTGCTCTCCTGTTTTTAGCAGTTAAAGTCCTGCATCCCAGGAAATCCCTAAGTCCTAGGCAAACCAGGGGGCAGGGTGGGGGTTTTCACATCTATATTTAACATGAGATGGTATGTAAAACCTCAACATGATTAAGGGTGTAAATAGTTGACTCCAGGCATGTGTTGATTTTGTTTATTTTATTTAAGATACCCAAAAGAATGAGAGTGTTTTCTGGTCAGCAAAATCCAAACAGGCATTCAGATATTGCTATATTTTTAATAATGTGCATGTAGTACATGTACAATGAAGGTATTAAATGGAAGGAAGGAAGGAAGGAAGGAAGGAAAGAAGGAAGGAAAGAAGTAGGCAAAATCTGAGTTAAATGACTATCAGTACCAAAGCACCACTAGAACTGGTGCCTAGAACACCATAACATACAAATATTTGTCAAATAAATTAGGCAACGAAATGACCAGACCAACATCAATTCCTTTGCTGCACAAGAAACAAAAAATAACAGATTTCAGAGCTTCCCACCTGAGCATACATCTTCAGAAGGTGACTGTGCATCTGAAGTTCCTCTGGCACCTCCACAGACTTGCCACCAATAAACCGTAGGAGGTCTAGGGGCACACCTGTGTTCCAGGTGGTAATACAGGCTTCCGGCTGAACCAGGCCCTGCCAGTGAGCCTGCAGGTGAGTGGCAGGGGGGCTATAGTGGGCCAGGTTTGTTAAATGGTCATTTAACTTTGCATAGTAGGAGGCTTTGATTTCTGAGACCTCCTCCTGGGTCATGAGTCCATTGGCAATAAGGTGCTCTGCATATGTGTCTGGAATGCTCTTTCGGGATCTGTTCAAGAAAGAGGGGAAAAAAATCAATGTGATTTGTAAAAACCACAGAGAGCCAGATATAGTCATTGTCAAAGGTATGGTGGAGTGTCATCACTGTAAAAAGACATGCAGGAAATGCTTTGGAACTTCTGGTAGAAGGGGTGGTTGGGTGACATTGAGAATATACTAAATGCCACTGAATTTTATATGGTCCATTTCATGTCATGTGACTTGCACTCCAATAAATTATTTTTTTCAGAAAGATAGTTGTAACAACTTCATCCAGGCAAGCAAGAGAAAAGAAATTTATCTTTACAAACTTTTGTCTGTGTTCAGGTAGAAATAATTAGTAGTTTTCCTATGACTTGGTAAATTCAGTTATTTACAGGACTGACCTATATAATCTACTCATTCAGCACTGCTTTGTTTTAAAAAGTATTAAACCCAAAGTTACCAATATCTGTTTCAGGTGTCTTTAAGAATCCTGTACCTCTTCAGCTCCTGGGTTTTATAACAACAGTAATAATAATGCCACTATATAGTTGCATAAACTGTAAGGTCTATTCATATATATTGACATTATCATGTTCAATCCTGACCAAAGTGAGAGGTAGGCAGGATAGAGTATTTTAAGTGGGGTGCTCAGGCACACCAAGTAATTCAGCTGCTAAGCTCAGCGCTAAAGAGATAACCCAGACTTGTTCTTCCAAGAGCATTCTGCTACCTATGACCAAGATGACTCGTAAAATGTCACCAAGGTTATTCCTCTGCTTTAATTTATGTCTATGAGAAATAAAGAAGCAGGATCTACTTTACTTTCTAGTATCTAAAAAGGAAATTCCAAAGTGACATATCTGTCTGTCACATTAACCCTCCCACTCAACACTGACCAACAGGAAAAGAATGAAGGCCAATGTGGAATTTAAAATTTCCTAGTGGTTACATTAGAAAAGGTAAAAAGAAACAGATGGAATTAACTTTAATCATATTTATTTAACTCAATATATCCAAAATATTATCACTTTAACATCTAATATAAAAATTATTATTGAGATAGCTAACATTTTTCATATAAAGTCTTTGAAATCTAGTGTGTAGGTTCCACTCACAGCGCAACTCCATCAGGATTACCACACATTTCAAGTGTTCAGTGGCCTCTTATGGCTAGTGGCTTCTAAATTGGACAGCACAGCTCTGACAGTCATTAAAACTTATCCTGTAATCTCTTGCCAAGGCACAGAGTAGGGCCCCATCTATAGTTTGCAGAAGTGGATCATGGAGATTCTGTTCCTGACCTGTCAATGCTGTACTAAGTAACTTCAGGCAAGACTGCCTTAGTTCTCCTATTCCATCTTCCCATCTGCTAAGTGAGGTTGTTAAGTTGCCCACTTTGTCTATTCATTGAGGAAACATGTAGAGTTTAAGAATATGGGGAGCTTTCCTGACACCCATAGGGTGATGTTCCTAGTCTGCCCAAGACTGTCCCAGTTTTAGCACTGAAAGTTTTGTGTCCCAGACAAACAGGGAAAGTTGGCCATTCTAATTGAGAGTGTCAATAAAAAGCATAATGTGAGCACTATGGGGAAGAAGGCATGCTAAATAAAGGTGTGTAATTGTACCTGATAATTTTGTACATGACCGGGTTGGTGAAGAAGGGCTCATCCAGCTCATTGTGGCCCCACTGCCTGTAGCATAATAAATCAACAATCACATCCTTCCGGAATTGGCGCTGGTATTCAAAAGCCAGTCGTGTGGCATGGACCACTTCCTCTGGGCTATCTCCATTGACGTGGATGATGGCACAGCCCACAAGTTTCCCTGAGGCAGAGAAGACCAAGATGAAGTGGGCTAGTTCACCCAAATGACATTAGCCCAGTGCCAAGTTCTGTTGCCTGAGTGGAGAGGCAGCCCGCATCCTCAGAGATAGTTTGGGTTGGTCATTAAGAACCCAAACATTGGTCCTGAAGGGGTAGCTCAGTTGGTTGGAGAGTCGTCCCAAAACATCAAGGCTACAGGTTCAATCCCCAGTCAGGGCGCATGCAAGAATCAACCAATGGAAAAAACTACATACTATTTTGGTTAAGATGGCTGCATATGTAAACACAGCTTGCTTTCTTGTACAACCACATTAAATTGCAACTAAAATAGCCCTGGCTGGTGTGGCTCAGTGGATTGAGTGCTGGCCTGCTAACTGAAAAGTCAGCAGTTTGATTCCCCATCAAGGCACATCCCTGGGTTGCAGGGCAAGTCCCCAGGGAGGTTTGCAAGAGGCAACAGATCGAGGTTTCACTCACACACTGATGTTTCTCTCCCTCTTTCTCCTTCCCTTCCCCTCTCTCCAAAAATAAATAAAATCTTTTTTAAAAATTACTAAAATATTTAAATTTAAAAAATTACTAAAAACTAAAATATAGAACAACCATCAGTCAAAATCATCAGAAATCAAGTTGAATGGAAATCTGACAACTAGGGAATTAAGGCGAAGACGTGAACTGGCTGGTCTCACATTCACGTGTGGTGGATAAAAAAAAATTCTGGAGGGATATCTCGGGAGCAGGGATCCCAGCCCCACACCTGGTCCCGCAGCCCAGGGTTCCAGTGCCAGGAAGATAAATCCTATATTTGGCTACAAAAGCCAGCAGGGATTGAGTCGGTGGAAGAAACTTATAGAGTCCTAAGCAGTTCCTCTTAAAGAACCCAAATATAGTCTCAGACTCACTCCTTCAGAGCTCCAGCACCCAGGTAGCAGCTTGAAAGGTGGTACACACCCAGTGGTGTACAGGGAAGAACTGAAGTGTCTGGCATCAAGGCGAGAGCTGGGTAACAGCTTTATCCCAGACACAAATGTGGGCAGAGGCCATTGTCCCTTCTCTGAACCCTTCCCCCCACAGAGCCACAGGCAGGCTAGTGCAATATCTGAGATTCCAGCCACCTGGCTAACACTGTTGTTCTGCCCTGGATATCTCCAGAGACTCCACCCCATCCAACTTACAGGCCCACCCAAACTGCTTTTTCATATAAATGGCTGGTCTCCACTCATGCTTCACAGCTTCCTAAATCCTCTCAAACAAGCAACACCCAGCCTCAGTGAGCTCGCAGCCCCCTACCTTTTGCTAAGAGTCCCCAGGCCCAGCACTAGCAGCAAGCAGCCTAATTTCACAACTTGGCTTCACCTGGGAATCTCCAAGCCCGGCACAAGTAGCAGCATCTCAGATTACTTTATAGCTCAGACAGGGCAGCTCTGGGCAAAACACAGGTGGGGGCTGACCTTGGCCTACACTGCCCAGGAAACCCCAGAGCCTGTGCAACCAATGGACAGCTACAGACCACAAAGGGCAGAGGTTGGTGGTCAGTGGTCACAGCCAGTCCTTGCAGCTGACTAGCATGAGTAAATCCCTCCCAAGGACCTCAGCAGTGTAAAAAAGATCCAAAGACAAAGGACACACTAATTGAAATAAAGAACAATTTACATGGAAACAACAGTAGGATGGATGAAGTCAAGAATCAAATGAATGATTTGCAACATAAGGAGGAAAAAACAAGCAATCAGAACAAGAAGAGGAAAAAAGAATCCAAAAAAATGAGGATAGTATAAATAGCTTCTGGGACAACTTTAAGAGGTCCAACATTCACATCATAGGGATGCCAGAAGAAGATGAGAAAGAGCAAGAAACTGGACATCTATTTTAAAAAATAGTGAAAGAAAAATTCCTTAATTTGGTGAAGGACATAGACATTCAAGTCCAGCAATCACAGAGAGTCCCAAACAAGATGGCTGCAAAGAGGCCCACTCTAAGACACATCATAATTAAAATGCCAAAGGTTAAAGATAAAGAGAGAATCTTAAAAGCAGCAAGAGAAAAGAAGTTAGTTACCCATTTGGGAGTTCCTATAAGACTGTCAGCTGATCTCAAAAGAAACTTTGCAGGCTGGAAGATTGGCAAGAAATATTCAAAGTCATAAAAAGCAGGGACCTACAGCCAAAATTGCTCTACCCAGCAAAGCTATCATTTAGAATGGAAGGGCAGATAAAGTGCTTCCCAGATAAGAAAAAACTAAAGGAATTTATCATCATCAAACCATTATTATATTAATGTTGAAGATCAAAACTATAAAATGGCAATACATATCTATCAAAAATTAAACCTAAAAAGCAAACTAAGCAAATGAGAAGAATAAAGACAGAATCATCAATACAGACAAGATTAAGAAGTACCAATAGGTAGTTACAGAATAGCCTTGGAGATGTAAAATACAGTATAGGAAATGGAGTAGCCCAAGAATCTATGCATGACACATGGACATGAACAATGGTGTGGGGACTGCCTGAGGGAGTGGGAGGTGCTGGATGAAGAGGGGTAAAAGGGGAAAAATTAGGACAACTGCAATGGCATAATCAATAAAATATAATTTGCTTTTTTTAAAAAAAGATTTATTTTTTTAGAAAGGGGAAGGGAGGGAGAAAGAGGTGAGAAACATCAATGTATGGTTGCCTCTCACATGCCCCCTACTGGGGACTGGGCCCACAACCCAGGCATATGCCCTGACTGGGAATCAAACTGGCAACCCTTTGATTTGCAGGCGGGCACTCAACCACTGAGCCACACCAGGCAGGGCAATAAAATATAATTAAAAAAAAAGAATCAACCAATGAATGAATAGGTGGATAAAACATCAGGTTGATATTTCTTTCTTTCTCTCTCAAATCAATAAACAAAATATTTTTAATTATATTTTTAAAAAACCAAATCTTGGAGTCCAGCTAACAAGAATGAGTTCAAATCACATCTCTGTGACTTACCGTGTGACCTTCATAAAATTATGAATCTCAGTCTCCCTATCTATAACCCTGGGATAAAGCTACTACCTCTTAGCATTGTTGTACATATTAAATGAGTTAATGCATATAAAGTGCTTAATAATACCTGGTATGTAATAACTAATATTTATTTTGTTATTGTCATTATTACTATTATCTTTCCTCCTAAAACAAAGGGTCATGAGAGGACACATTCTAGAAAACAAATGGATTTCATCCAAGGAGAAGGTCAAGATGAGTTTTCAGTATCTCTAATTACAAAAAATTCACATAGCCCTAAAAGGCACCCAGGTCAGGCCTGCATCTAAAACAGTATAGTTTCAGCTGTCTAACAATTCTCATAACTTTGTGAAACAGGGAGTGGGTAATAAAAGCCCAGCATTTTTTTTAATACTACCAATGTCTAAAACAAGTAAACCTTGCTTCTTCATATCTGATCTCACCAGACTACCTGGCCAAATTTAATAAATTTGACATGTTAAAATTTGTAAATTCAAGGTATACAGCATATTCCTTTGATAATTTATGTATTGTAATATGACTGCCATTGAAGGAATATTTATCATATTATACCACTATAGTGCAGTATTGCTGACTATATTCATTATACTGTACATTAGATCTCTACAGTTTATTTACTATTCATTACAAGTTTTTACCTTAAACACCATCAATCTTATCCTCCCTATTCCTAATACCCTGGTAACTGATATTTTACCCTCTGGGTTTTTTTACAGCTTTGACTTTTTTTTAAGGATTCCAGGTACATGTGGTATCATACAATAATTGTCTTCTTCTGTCTGACCTATCTTGCTTAGCATAATTGTGCTCAAGGTCCACCCATGTTGTCATAAGTGGATGACAGCATATCTTTCTTTATCATGACTGAATAATATTCCTTATGTGTATATACAATATTTTAAAAATCCATTCATCCAATAATGGGCATTTGGGTCGCTTCCATATCATGGCTATTGTGAATATGCTGCCATAAACACGAGAGTACAGATATCTTGTCAAATTATGTTTTCATTTCCTTTGCATATATATCCAGAAGTGAAATTGCTGGATACTATGGCAGATCTATTTTTAATTTTTTGAGGAATTTCCATCTTGTTTTCCATAGTGATTGGACCAGCTTACATTCCCATCAATGGTCTCTAAGAGTCCCTTTTATCACATCGTCTCCAGCGCCTGTTGTCTCTCGACTTTTTGATGATAGCCATTCCAAGATGTGTGAGGTGATATCTCATTGTGGCTCTGATTTGCATTTCCCTGAGGATTAGTGATATTGAGCACATTTTCATGTGCCTGTTCGCCATCAGTATGTCTTCTTTAGACAAACGTCTATTCAGTTCCTCCATCCATTTTTTAATTGAATTATTTTTGTCATTAAGCTGTGTTAGTTCTTTATATATTTTAGATATTAACTCCTTGTCAAAATGAACACCTCCTTTTTTACTAAGATTTGAGTTCTCCAAGTTTGAACATCCTACAGATAATTACGTTAGTGTTAACTAGTTGTGGTGATCTCTGGTTTCCATCAGATCATTCAACTGGATACTTAAGCAATTTGAGATTGTACCCTCTAAGTTCCACTCCAGTCTTATTTCTTTGGATATAAAGATTACACTTAGAGTTTAAAAGGAATATTAACCTAAGAACAATGAAGGTGACTACTGACTGTATTTGATCCAAAATTTAAAATGGCTCACTGTGAGCCATTTTAATGGCACTAGTGAGGCTCACTGCTCTAAGTGAGCTAGAAGTTTCTCTAGAAATTCCTTGTCTGACCCAGCAACACCAACAACCCTGTGTAACATACCAATATCACTACAGTATAAGGAAGACCTTCCTCTTTCTGCCGGAGTGGTATACCCCAGCTGGTTATTGACAATTAGATGGACACTTCCACCAATTCTGAAGTGTGGGAGATTAGAGAGCGTAAATGTTTCAGGAACAATCCCTTGACCACAGAAAGAAGCATCACCGTGAACCTAAATTATGGGGGAGAAAAAAGGAAAGGAACATAAGTGATGGAGAAATTTAGGTTTTCAAACTGGAATAAATAGTTTTCAAGTAATAACAGGAATAAAAATAACTACCCTCTCACTGCTCCCCTGCCCTCCTAAAACTCTGCTGGTTGTAGGATTTTCTAGAATGGTTATGCTAACCTAAAGCAGCTTTCAAAGATGCTAAATCAGTTCTTTCCTCTTACAGCCACTACCAGTTGACCTACTCCTTCTGCCCCACATCACTGCCTGCACGCATCTCTCCTACTGTACTCATCAACAGTCTAGGACACACAGCAGCACCACAGGAGGAAGGGCTATCAGAGGTGCAAGAAGAAAATCAGTCCTAGTAAAACTTTTTTTTTTAATTAAATTTTATTTTAATTGTTGTTCTTATACAGTCTTCTGTTTTCTACTCCCATCCCGTCCCTCCGCCCCAGCCCTCCCCAGCTCCCTTCCATTTCC